>RXID01015775.1:21087-57932 GCA_005019695.1 Trichopus zeylanicus subsp. travancoricus | reverse complement strand
TCTCGAAAGAAGTGGTCAACATATGAGCTGGAATTTTATGTTGTTGTACAAGCAGTTCGTCATTGGAAGCACTATCTAATTCAACGAGAGTTCATTCTATATACTGACCACCAAGCTTTGAAATTCATTGATAGCCAGAAGGACTTGAATCGCATGCATGGTCGATGGTCGTCATTCTTACAGCAATACACCTATGTTTTGAAACACAAATCTGGACAAAAAAAATAAGGTGGCAGATGTTTTGAGCCGTAGGGCAGCCTTGATGGTAACTATAAGCAACGAAGTTGAAGGGTTTGATTATTTGAAGGAATTGTTTGCTGAAGATGAAGATTTTAAAGAGGGGTATAGAAAGTGCCAAGCAGGACAAAGAACTGATTTAAATCTCCATGAAGGCTTTCTCTTTAAGGGTTCTTCTCGTCTTTGCATTCCAAGGGTGCTCCCTTGAGAAAAGGTGGTGAAAAGAGTTGCATAGCAAGTGGCTTAGCAAGGACATACTTGGTGTGAACAAAGAGCATTGCACTAGTTGGAAGGGAGCGCTACTACTGGCCACAACTTAAATGGATGTTGGTCGCTTTTGTACAAAAGATGCTATGTATGCCAAACGGCCAAAGGAAGCTCTCAAAACACTGGCCTTTATACCCCATTGCCTGTGCCAAATGCCCCATGGGAGGATCTATCGATGGATTTTGTTTTGGGCCTCCCCAGGACTCAACGAGGCTTAGATTCAGTATTTGTTGTTGTCGACAGATTTTTCAAGATGGCACACTTCATTCCATGTAATAAAACAGCAGATGCAACAAGGGTGGCTAATCTATTCTTTCAAGAGATTGTAAGGCTACATGGAGTGCCAAAGACTATCACTTCTGATCGTGACACAAAATTTCTAAGTCACTTTTGGAAGACATTGTGGAAGCGATTTGATACGGCTCTACAATTTAGTAGTGCTTATCATCCACAAACAGATGGACAAACTGAAGTGGTGAATCGAACACTTGTAAACATCATTCGGTGTCTTGCAAGAGACAAACCAAAGCAGTGGGACTATGCCCTCGCACAAGCTGAATTTGCTTTCAATAACATGAAAAACAGGTCCACGGGAAATTAACCATTTGAAATTGTCAATGGAAAAACATCAAAACACCCGCTGGATTTGGTGGTGTTGCCCAAATTACAAGGAACAAGCATAGCTGCAGACAATATGGCGGAGAGAATTATTGAAGTGCATACTGAGGTAAAGAAGAAATTAGAAGAATCCAATGCCAAATACAAAATTAAAGCGGACATTCATAAGCGTTTAAAAGAGTTTCAAGAAGGAGATCTAGTGATGGTGCACTTGAGGAAGGAACGGTTTCCAGCTGGAATTTACAACAAACTGAAATAGAAGAAAATTGGGCCACTGAAGATACTGAGAAAGGTAAACAACAATGCCTATGTCATCAACCTCCCGAAGGATTTGGGGATCTCAAACACTTTTAATATTCAAGATTTGTTTGACTACTATGTGCACCTAAGGACCGCACATTACGACAAAGTAACTCGAGGACGAGTTCTTTACAAGAAGGGGACACTGATGTAGGACACTCAAAGGAAGTTCAAGAATATCAAAAGAAGCTAATTCAGAAGTCAAGGGGCCATGACAAATGATTTGATTCACTCTTCTATTTAAACTTAGGATTTACCTTACTTAGTACCTTTCTATGTTTAAAATTCTCTTTATTATGATGTCTTAGGTCTTATTCTCGGATTCCACCAACCCAAGACCAATTTTGGACTGAATCCTATTCAGTTTAGGACTTGGGAAGGATGAATCTTTATTTAGGATTTTATTTTCGTAGGTTAACTTATTTAGAACTTCTACCAACCCAATTAATGGGTTTAAACTGAGTTATATTCAGTTTAGGACTTGGGAAGCCAGAACTTACTCAAATTGGATTTCTGGTATTTGTATAAATAGGCCTTCAGTCCTATGGACGGGAGACAACTTTTATTCTCAATAAAGTTCTACTTTAGTGAATTTTCTCTCTTCCTTGTGGATTCAAGGAGTTCTTAATAGTGGCAAGGGTGTTTTCCTCGTCTACCACGCTTGTTGCTATGTCAAATAGCATAGGTAAAACTGTTGACCTGGCTTGCCAAGGCTAAGTATTTTGAAGTTATAGACTTTAAACCGGATACCTGTAAAGGGAAACTTCAAGACAGATTTTTTAAACTCTTCCCCTGCCATCTGTTATCAGACAGGTAAATTTCTATCCAACACTATCAATCATAATGTTTGTTACCAAATCATATGAATACATAGATTGATTTTCATTACAGAAATACCAAGAACATTTTCTGTAAAAGAACTTAAAATCATTAAACAGTTTACCTGCATTGTGCGGGCACCAAGAACAAGCTGACAAGTTCTGGTGTTGAAAAGTTTCAATATCTCAGCAACACATTGGCCTACTTCAGGTGCTAAGACAGGCAAACATTTACTAATGTCCAAATAATCGGACAAAATCTTCAGCATGATTAACCCACTGAAAAAGACACAAATGTAAATTTCAAGTTGAAGTGCACCTCAAGAAAAAGCACAAAAAAAAGCTGAAGTATTAACATAAATAATCAACATCAAGGTACAAAAGGCAGGATGAATTTATGAACTCAATGTTTTGGTAGACGGACTGCTAATGTCAAAGATAAGAGTTCACCACAAGAATCACGATCAAGAATGCCCAGCAAAAAATATCGAAGGTGCAATAGCCACACCAGAGTTTCTCATCATAAAGGGAAAACTAACCAGTTTACTATGTGATAACCAATGCCTACATGTACAAGAGTTCGAGAAGTAGATTTAGCAGGTTGATTCTGGTTGATATGCTCATTCCGGACAGAAGGTGCAAGTTCAGCTTTTGTTTCTTGAACTGGTAGAGTTACAGTGGAAACTTTCCCAACATGATTTGGATCGTGTGGAACAGATTCATTTGCATCAGAAAAATGGTGAGAAGTGGGATTCTGATAATCAGGTGATGATGAAGTTTGATTGTCTGGTATAAGCTCAGTGTCAATTTGTGGATGAAGAAAAAGACACAAGAATGGACTGAAATTCTTCAGGGACATCTGAAACCCATGTCTCTCGGTCAAGAACTGCCTTAATCTTTGTCATCTGAAAATACAACCCTCATGGTTCAGCAAAATGTAGGTCATTGTTAACATGTCACAGAAATTACCATGTTACAACAAACTACTTACTCGTGATTTGTGCTGATTTTGAAGGAATGACTATGACTGTACTTGTAGAGATCCACGGATACTGTACCCTAAACTGCCACCAATCTTTTGAAATGAACCTTATTTAGTATAAGCTTAGGATACTAATAAACATAAGCACGAAGAAGAAGAAGCCGCCTTCTCAATAGCCACTATAAAAGCCACGGTAATGTTATAGATACTCAGAAATTCTTGAATCTTTAGTTTAGGGTGAAGAAGATGATGAACACCAAGAAGTTTAGCCCATCTTGGATGAGCAGAATTACAAGAAGCTACCTAGGCTTCTGTATTTTCTCGCAATTCATCAACACTACAATTAATTCCCTTTTATCAGAACTGACAAGCAAAAAAACTTGTAAGACAACTCCAAAAACTGTTTCAGAATAACATCTAAAGTTGACAAAAAAAATGAGTGCACTCCAAGTTACAAAAACAAGAAGTGGCATGACAGTCAGGTAGAATCAGATGAAAAGGAAATAATCTAGAAATGAAGGGTGCAATGAAAAAAGGCATTGGCAACAATAATAGGTTCCCTGGGCTAAATTTCATATGCTGACATCTTATCACAAACCAGAAACCACTATCATCAATCTGATAGCTTCTGTGTGATGAGAAGATCAACCATATTGACATCACAGTTGATACCTGCCCTTAAATTCATTCCACATAATTCAATCTTGTGGCATCTGTAAAAATGAATTTCAACTAGAATACATATCTCAGCACATAATCTGGTCTCTATCACAATTGCCACAATTTGATGCCTTCTGGGGAGTGTGTGTGTGAGGATGCATAGGCTCATTTGTAGGCACAGGTTTGCAGTCAATTCAGCAAATCAAATGACTAGCCATAATAGATAGTTGAGGCCAGAAGCCATGGGAAAAGATAAAAGAACACAGCAAGATTCTCTCATTTAAAATGTCTAAACCACTTCATTGAATTAATCAGATTATTTTTCACTTATAAGCTGCAATAAGAGGTCTTAATGTGTCTTTTGCTCCTTGCCCACTATAAAAAACAACAAACACCTATATAATATACATCTCACTTCCATCAAGGTTACAGTGTGCGGTGCTTGTCCTGCGATTGGTCTCCAATCTAACTCCTTGAATGTTGGTCTTGCTGACAGTTGCTTACCTGACTGCTACTTCTTCCCTTAAAGAAAGGGGGTCTCATTCAACTATTGCTACCTGACAGCCCATGAGGCTTGCTTGGCCACTGCACTGACTTGATTCCCATTTCCTTATATTATATTAGAAAGAAATTTCTTTCTAGTTTGTGATTTGTGACTGACCCTACTAAGCCATAAACTCCATCTCAGGATCCTTTTACAGTTTGCTACTTCTAGCTCTTAGCTTTACTACCTCTACTGAGAAGCTCTATCTCCTTCAGGTTTGCCCAATCAAATTATTCTTTTTCCTCTGCAAACCAACCAGCCACTTTTTGAAAATGACATTTGCTACACCAGGAACTGCTTTATAAAAAAATGTTGGAGAGATCGATTGATGTAGGACACTCAAAGGAAATTCAGAAATATCAAAAAGAAGCTAATTCAGAGTCAGTCAGAGGAAGAAGGAGAAAGAGAAGAAGAAGAAGAAGAAGAAGAAGAAGAAGAAGAAGGAAAAGAAGATCAAAAAGAAGAAGAAGAAGGAAAAGAAGAAGAAGATGATGATGATGAAAAAGAAGGAGAAGAAGAAGAAGCAGGAGAAGAAGAAGAAGAAGAAGAAGGAGGAGGAGAAGAACAACAACAAGAAGAAGACGAAGACGAAGGAGAAGAACAACAAGAAGTGTGGTTTTTCGCGGAAAATATGTGATCCTTAGCTGAAACTCGGGTGGATTTCAGCGTGGTCTGGGCATTCGAAGTGGTTATGAAGGATATTTCGTAGAGCAACAAGAAATAGGAAAGAGATATAGAAAACTTTCAGATTCTTATTACTCGAATGATGATCTTTGTTACAATGGAGGTGCCCTTTATATAGAGGGCATGATGATGTAAGCGCTGACATAAGGAGGTGCAATGACCTAAGCGCTTACATCAGAGCTATAGTAGGCTAGACTATAGCCTTTTTACAAGACTACAAACATAGGCTATAGCCTTTATAAAAGGCTACACAAATTGACAACTATAGGTTATAGCCTTTATAAAAGGCTACACAAGACGACAAATATAGGTTATAGCCTTTATAAAAGGCTACAAAATATAGGCTATATAAAATGACAAATGGTCACTTCGTCTTTTGTCATTTTCCTGGTCGTCTGTGTGCTTCCTGGGGCGCCTGGTGATCGCTAGTTTTCTCTTCCCCCCCACCACGCTCCGCTTGCCAGGAGTGAGTGGTATGTTGCTAGTACGAGAGACAGCATCTTGGACTAGTTGGTGAGCTCTTTGGAGTTGTTGGTGAATCTGGGCGATTGCAGGATGCCAAGTGGCCCAGAAGCGATCCTTAGTACTTAGTCGTATACACTCCCGTAACTTGATGGCGTGTAGGTCACAAAGTTGCTGGAGGGCTATAATGGCTGCTGCTACCGTCGTAGGTCTGGTATGGCTATTCTGGGGGTCTGGAGAGAGTCCTGTAGGTGCGCTAGTATCCTTGTCAGCTGCTATTTCGCTTGCTTTGCCGGAGCTTCCTGGACTTCCTGGATTGCTGCTACTGCCAGCTTTAGAGTGTCGAGGTCACTTTCTGCTGGCCATCCTGCACACACTAAATAAGATAATAAGCGGGATAAGGTATCAGCTAGCTGATTGTCCCTTCCGTCAATATGCTCAAAGTTTACTGGGATGCCAATCCCAGTTATATAATCCGTGAATGCCATCCATCGCACCCTCGATGGCTTATGATTAGGGGACTAGTTGAAGAAGCTGATGATGGCTTGGCAGTTGGTCCTAATGGTCAGCTCCTTCCTGTCCAAGTAATAAATTTTGAGGGCTTCGAGAGAATGCATCACGGCATAGATTTCTGCGTCAATAGTTGATTTGAGCGGATTGAATTTTCCGCTAGCATAGGCGCAGACGCGTTCTTTGTGGAAGAGTTGCGGAAGTGTGAAGTTAGAAGAAAGCAAAGATGGACTCAAAACCCAGAAGAGAGAATTCTTCGGTGATTCTTTGATATTCAGTTCTATGATATGCTTCCCATTTTATAGGGAAGCCTTACACCTAGCAGATGCGATAAGATCGCATCTGCCTTTACAAAAGCAGCTTTCCTAAAGCTACTTTATAAAAGCTAAAGCTGCTTTTCAAAAGCAGCTTTCCTAAAGCTACTTTACAAAAGTCTAAAGTTACTTTACAAAAGTCTCTTTTATAAAGTGGCTTTTCTAAAAGCTACTTTATAAAGGTAACTTTACTTTACACCATCAGGATACGATTTCCTTTGGACTGGGCCGGGCTGGTTATTCTTTGGACTGTCTGGTCCAAGCAACTTTGGACCCTTTGGGCTGGATTGTTGGGCCGAATGCTACCGCTTTCTTCTTGCGCAGGCTTTCTGCTGTGCTCAGAACATGAAGTCAGGCAGTCGTTGGGCTGCGTCAGTTGTGAGTTTGACTGCTGTTTCAAGCTGGACATCAATCTGGGTTACAACAGGATGCCACTAAGCCCAGAAGTTGCCCGTGGTCTTGCGTCCTGCGCTCTTTGTGGCTTCGGATAGCTTCAGGGCATGGAGGTCCCGGAACTGTCGAACAGCCGTAAGTGCTTCCTGGGCACTTTGTCGTTCCAGCTGTTGAAGCCGCCGCCTGATGGCGGCGTAGGTATCGAGGGACATTGGAAGGCTCTGTAGGAGCTGCAGTTGTGATTCATATTGTAGCACAAGGCTTGGGCTTCCGCCAAGTGTTCCTCCTTTGCCTTCTGAGAGGGTGTCTGGTGTGCCTCCTGTAACCGGGTTGCTACGAGGCTGAGTCCTTCCAGAGTTTCGGGTGCAGGCCATCCTGAAATAACAAGTGAAGTAATTAAGCGGGAGAGAGTATCCGCCAGCTGGTTATCCGCTCCGCTGATGTGTTCAAATTGGATGGCGAGTCCCGTGCCAGTAATGTAGTCGGTGAAGGCGAGCCAGCGTACGCGGGAAGGCTTGTTGTTAGCTGACTTGTTGAAGAAGCTTATGATTGCTTGACAGTCTGTTCGAATAGTCAAGTCAGCCTTATCCAGGTAGTAAATCTTTAGTGCTTCCAGCGTATCCATGACGGCATAGAGTTCCGCATCAATGGTGGATTTGATTGGATGGAACCTGCCGCTAGCGTAGGCACATACCTTATCCATGGACTTGGGGTCATACTTTTGGGGCTTCCATTTACAAATTCCGCCCCATCCCGTCATACAGCCGTCGGTCTCAAGGATCATATAGCTGGCTTCTGGAGGTAATTCGAGATCCGGCAGCTTTTGCACCAAGGCCTTGATTTTTGCGACTGAGTCCCAATCTTGGGAGTTCCAGCGCCTTTCTCCCGTAGGACTTGTCTTTGCATAGAGTGGCCCGAGTAGAGTCCCTAGATTAGGGATATAGCTTCGGGCGTAATTCAAGATCCCGAGCCAGGCTCGGAGGCCTTTCATGGTGGTCAGTTCCTGTTCCTGGAAGTTTGCAATCTTCTTGATAATGTGGGGCTGCAGCTTGATTCGCTGATTGCCGAGTACTGCCCCCCAGAATTCTACTTCCGAGACTGCTATCTTCATCTTTGTTGGGCTCAGGATTAGCCCATTGGTTTGGCAGATCTGGAGCATGACCCTCAGATGTCGTTCATGCTCCGCTTCAGAGGAGGAGAAGACCAGAATGTCATCAATGTATACTGCAATAAAGTCTTCTGTCCCCTTGAAGCAACTGTCCATCTTCCGTTGGAATACGGCGGGTGCATGTTTCAGGCCAAATGGCATTACGAGCCATTCATAGAGGCCTTCTGGTACCCAGAATGCCGTCCATTCCACGGAGGCAGGATGCATAGCCACTTGATGAAAACCTGATTTCAGATCAAATTTTGAGTAAATGTGGCTTCTGCTTACCTTCCATAAGATGGTGTTGATCCCAGGCAGGCTGTCCTGATCCTTGTTGGTGAGATCATTTAGGCACCGATAGTTGAAGACCATCCGCTCCTTGCCTTTGATCTCCTGGCCCGTTCGGGAATCAATTGTTGTACCGGAATTCACAATGATTGCAGTGGTGCGATGCCGGCTTCTGCTGGGGCGAATAAGGCCAAGATTCAGTAGTGCTTTCACATGCTTTGCATACGTAGCCTTGGCTTGTGGTGTAATATGCCTTAAGGGCCGGTCTTCGATAGTGAAATCCGGGTTTTTGATATCCAGGTGGCAGAGCACCTGGTTCTTGGACCAATATTTCAGTGGGTCCTCACCAATGTATCCCTAGCGTTTGAGTTCTTCAAGCAGGGAGCCAACGCTGCTGGTGAAGTTCCGTGATGGCTGTTGGTCCGTTGCATACTGCACTAGCTCTTGTATCTGAATGTACTCATCCTCATCTAGGTCCAGCTATTCAATAGCTGCTGCAGTCGGTACAGATGGGAGAGTATGAATTGTGGTTATGTTTTTGTAGAACGTAACCGTATTTCCTTCGATGCGGACGCCGCCTTGCATGGCGCGGATGAAGTTGCAGCCAAGGATCATCTGGATATCCTCCCCCAACGTCATCGGGAAGGCATATGTGTAAGGGATCCGAAAGCCGTTTTCCCCAATCATCATGCGGCCGAATTTAAGCTTTTTATTGGCCGAAGTGCGGGAGTTGATGCCACTGAAATGCACGAGGAAGGGGTTGTCCTCCAAGGCATTGGCAGGAGCCGTTCCTTGGTCAATGCAGCAAGTTGTAGCCCCTGTGTCGAGGATTGCATTGACTTCAAATGGCACTATACGGGGAATATCGAACGTCACCTTAATGTTGTAGAGCATATTCTTCGTCCGCCGGGGTGGTGTTGTCACCCTCATTTCAGCTGAGAGGAGCCGCTGAGTAGTGTCGACGAGAAGTACGTTAAGGTCGTCGGTATCCGCTGGCTCATCCTCCTGCTGCTTGAGTGCTCCGTTTTCCCATTGGAGCTTTTGGATTTCCTTTTGCAAATCACTTCGCTCGAGCACCATGCGGTCAAGCTCCATGGTGGTATTTTCGAGCTCTTTGTGATTCAGCCTCCAGTTTTCAGACTCACGTTGCCAGTGATGGCTTTCCTCTTGGGCAAGGAGGAGGCATTGTTGAAGGGCCTCCTTCTCTTTACGGGCGAGAGTGAGCTGTTGTTGCAGCTGCCGCTTTTCCCTTTCACAAGTAGAAATGTAATTTTGTTGTTCAAGTAGTAAGTCATTGGGCTCATACCTTGGAAGGGATGTCTGGGCCACTGGAACTCTTTTGCTGAAGTAGTACCAGCTGCATCTGCCGCATACTGGCAGCTTACAGCTTGGGCAGTGCATACGGTAGCACTTTTGGGAGGGTGCCTGGCAGCAAGAGCATCTTTCGTAAGCGTCAGGCACATCTTGATGTAATTCCCAAGTGTGGCTACACTCGTACTGCTGCTGTGAAACTTTGACCATGGCGCGGTAGCCTCCTGTCGGGCCAATCCACCAGGTCCTGTCTTCTTCCCAAAACATGAAAATCTTTTCTTCCTGCAAGATTGCCGTGTCCTCCTCCCCTTCAGAAATGCTATAGATGGCATCGCTAGGGTCATCGCCTTCTTGAACGGACACAATTTCGCAATCGGCAGGAAGGTCAAGCTGCTCGAACATGGCGACGCGCTTGACATTCTGTCACTCATTGGGGCATTCTCGGGCAAAATGCCCCTCTTCTCCGCAGAGAAAGCATCTACACCTCCTGTTGCGGATGAGGTGCTTCTTCTTCTCGATGCGGGCATGCGAAGGATGTGTCTTCCCTTTGTAGGTTGTCGACCGCCGAACGCCAACCTTTCGTTGGGGTCGCTGATAATACCCCGGGATTGGAATGTCGTGACAGAACGACAAATCCTTGAGGGCCCGGGTAAAGGCTGCCTCCTTGCATGCTTCTTCCAGGTACTTGTAAGCAAATAGGACTCGAGGATAAACTTCGATGGTGTTACCTGGGTGTTTGGCTTCAAATGCTGCTTTGATTTTCTTGCCAATAGAGCCAGGCATCTTTGACCAGAGTTTCTCTGAGAGCTCCGGGCCAGTGAATAACCGGCCAGTCCGAGATGCTACCTGCATATAGTCATTAAGGAAAGGAACAATATCCCGCAAATTCTGGTAGGATAACCGTTCCAGATCCCTGTAGGCTTCTTCTTGCATTGTTGTTGAGCCTTGGTAGGGATCTTCCGGGGCGAATATGGTCCGAATCTGTGAGAGGATGTTCTGCGTACCGTCAGCACCATCTGCATGATCCAACAGGTGCTGGTATTCCATGGGGTAGGCCATCCTCCACTGGATCCAGGCGAGCTTTTCAGACTCCCCAAGCAAGTTTTCAATAAATTCAGTCTTTGTCCGGGAATCTGTGAAACCCTGTAGAGCCACTGAATTTTTGGTGATGGACTCCCAACGCATGAAGACGTCGCTGAATTGCCCAATCTGGGGGGGCATAACAAAGATAGCCCCTGATTGCTGCTGGGCAGAAGGGAGGTTCCACCATTCTGAGGTATTCCTGGCTTTGAACCTCAGATTCTTGGGTTGGTAGTCGCCAAAGATTGGTCCTTGGCTTGGACCAGGCTCAGTAGGTCTCGCCGCTGGGGGGTAGTTAACAGGGCCCATGGTTGATTCCACTGGGGGCCTGTATTCGGAGACAATGGAAGAGGAGCAAAGCCGCTCCGTTGGCTTTGCTTGCTGAGGTGGTGCCGGTGGTGCCCGCTGGGGATACTCCATACCCCAGTCTTCTTCTTCTAAAGTGGCAACGAGTTCTGTTTCTCCATCTGTATTTCCCAAACAAGTATAATATTGCAAATACTCACAATACTCATCTGGGTCATGTTCAGCATCAGAGTTGCCTTCTTGGTTGGTCAGACGCCACGTGGCTAGAAGGTGGTTGTTGTCACCAGTCCCTTCCTGCAGAGGTTCCATGGACCGGAGTACAGAGGCCCCTGGGCGTGTATCTCCTGCATGGGTTCCGCAATAGTAGTAGTAGTAGTAGTAGTAGTAGTAGCCATTGTAGTAGTACGAGGAGGAGTAGGAGTAGGAGTAGCAGTAGTAGCAGGAGGAGTAGTAATAAGTATTAGTACTAGTAGCAATAGGAGTAGTTTTAAGTAGTAGTAGTAGTTGTTGTTGTTGTGAGTAATAGTAGCAGTAGTAGTAGTAGTTGTAGTAGTAGGAGTAATACCAGCGGTAGTAGTAGTAGTAGTAGGAGTAATAGTTGTAGTAGTAGTAGGAGTAATAGTAGTAGTAGTAGTAGCAACAATTGTAGTTGTAGTAGTGGCTATAGCAGAAGTAGTTGTAGTAGCAGCAGTAGTAGTAGTAGCCGTAGGTGTAGTAGCAGTTGTAGCAGTAGTAGCTGTTGCAGTAGTAGTAGTATCAATAGCAGTAGTAATTATTATAGTAGTAGGAGTAGCAATAGTAGCAATTGTAGTAGTAGCAATAGTGGTTATTGTAGTAGTAGTAGTAGTAGTGTTTGTTGTTGTTGTTGTAGTTGTTGTTGTAGTAGTAGTTGTCACAGTAGTAGTAGGAGTGTGGCAGTAGTGCTAGTAGCAGTAGTAGTAGAAGTAGTAGTAGTAGTAGCAATAGTAGCAGCAATAGCAGCAGCAGTAGCAGTTGTAAAAGTTGAAGTAGCTGGAGTGTTGGCAACAATATCAATAGTAGGAGTAGTAGCAATTGTAGGAGAAGTGGTATATTAATAGTACTATTCGCAATAGTAGTTATTATAGTTGTAGAGATAGTAGTAATAGTAGTAGTAGTAGTAGCTACTACTACTACTACTGCTAGAAGTTGTAGTGGTAGTGGTAGGAGTAGTAGTTATGGCTGTGGTAAAAGTTGTAGTAGTTGTCCTAGTGTTGGTAGGAGTGGCAGTAGTAGTAGTTGTAGTAAGAGTGGTAGTACTAACAAGAGTTGTAGTAGTACTGGTCATAGAGTGGTAGTAGTAGGAGTAGACGTAGCAGTAATTGCAGTAGCAGTAGTCATAGCTGTAATAGTAGTAGCAGCAGTAGTAGTAGCAGTAGTAGAGGTAGCAGTACTAGTTGTAGTAGTAACAATACTAGTAGAGCAGTAGTAGCAGCAGCAGAAGTAGCAATATTAGTAGTAGTAGTAGTAGCAACAAAAGTAGCAGTATTAGTAGTAGTAGTAGTAGTAGACATAGTAGTAGCTGGAGCAGTAATAGTTCTAGTAGTAGTTTGAGTAGTAGTAAGTGTAGTAGTAGTAGCAATAGTTCTAATAGCAAAAGAAGTAGCAATAGTGCTAGTGGTAGTTGTATTTGTTGTAGTATTAGCAGTAGTAGTTACTATAGTAGTAGCTTTGGTAGTAACAGAAGCAATTGTAGAAGTAGTAGTACTAGCAATAGTGGTAGTAGTAGTCGTACTAACCTTTCTGGTAGTAGTTGTAGTAGTAGTATTGGTGGTGGTGGTGGTAGAAGTAGCAGTAGTAGTGGTAGGACTAGCAGTGGTAATTGTAGAAGTAGTAGTGCTAGCAGTAGTGGTAGTAGTAGTCGTACCGACCGTTCTGGTAGTAGTTGTAGTAGTAGTAGTAGTGGTGGTGGTGGTAGAAGTAATGGTAGGACTAGCAATGGCAGTAGTAGCAGTTGTAGTAGTAGTAGTAGTAGTAGTAATAGTAGTGGTAGTAGGAGTAGAAATAGCTGCAGTAGCAGTAGCAAAAGTTGTAGCAGCAATAGTAGCAGTTGTAGTAGTTACAGTAGAAGTTGTAGTAGCTGTAGTTGTAGCAGTTGTTTTAGCAAAAGCAATAGTTGTAGTAGCAGTAACATTAGCAACAGTTGCAGAAGTTGTAGTACTGCTGTAGTTATAGTAGTAGTTGCAGTAGTTTTAGCCAAACTTGTATCTATAGCAATAGTTGTTGTTATTGTACTTGTTGTAGAAGTAGTAGTAGTCATAGTAGTAGTTGTAGTAATAGTAGCTATATTACGAGAAATAGAGGAAGTTGGAGTTATGGTAGAAGTAGTAGTAGTTGGTGGAGGGAGAGTATTTGTAGTCGTCATAATAGTAGTAGTAGTAGTGTAGCAGTAGTAGCAGCAACAGTATTAGCAGCAGTAGCAATAGCAGTCGTAGTAGCAACATTAGCAATTGTCACAATTGTAGTAGTAGTTGCGGTAGTAGTAGTAGTAGTATTATTATGAGTAGTAGTAGCAGTAGGAGTTCTAGTAGTAGCATTAGTGGTAGTATTAGTTATAGTAGAAGTAGTAGTAGTAGCAACAACAACATTAGTTGCAGTAGTTTTTGTAGCAGTAGTCGTCATAGTAGTAGGAGTAGAGCTGTAGTAGCAATAGTAGTAGTAGTAGCAGTAGCAACAGCAGTAGATGTAATAGTAGCAAAAGGAGGAGGAGGACTAGTAGTAGTTGGCATGGTACTTATAGTAGTTGCAGCAGCAGTAGCAGTAGTAGTATTAGGATATGTGGTAGCAGAAGGAGTACTAGGTGTTGTAGTTGCAGAAGTGAGAGTAGTAGTAGTAGTAGTAGCACAGTAGTAGCAATAATAGTTGTAGTAGTAGTAGCGAGTAGCAGAGGTCATAGTGGTACTAGTAGTTGTTGTAGTTGTTATTGTTGTTGCAGTAGTAGTAGTAATAGTAATAGTAGTAGTAGTAACAATTGTAGTAGTAGGAAGAGGAGTAGTAGTAGTAGCAGTTGTGGCAGTAATATTAGCAGTAGTTGAAGTAGTAGTAGTAGCAGTAGTAGCAGTATTATGAAGTACTAGTAGTAGCAGTAGGAGTAGTAGGAGTAGCAATAGTTGTAGGAGTAGGAGCAACTGCAGTAGCAGTAGTTGTAGTTGTAGTAGAGCAATTGTAGTAGTCATAGTAGTAGAGGTAGTAGTAGTAGTAATAGTAGTAGTAGTAGCAATACTACTAGTTGTTGATGTAGTAGGAGTAACAGTAGCAGTAGTAGTTGCAATAGCATTAGTAAAAGAGCTGTACTTGTAGTAGTAGTAGTCGTTATTGTTTTACTTAGTAGTAGTTGTAGTAACTGTTGTTGTTGTTGTTGTTGTTGTTGTTGTTGTTGCAGTAGTAGTTGTGGTTGTAGTGATAGTTGGAATGTAGCTGTACTAATTATACCAGAAGTAGTAGTATTAGTAGCAATAGCAGTAGTAGTAGTAGTAGTAATAGTAGAAGTAATAGGAGTGTTAGCAACAGTAGCAGTAGTATGAGTATTTTAGTAATAGAAGTAGTAGTGGCAGTAGTAGGAGAAGTAGTTGTAGCAGTAGTAGAAGTAGTAGTAGTGGTCATAGTATTAGTAGTAGTAGTAGTGGTAGTTGGAGGTGTAGTTGTAGACTAGCAATAGTAGGAGAAGAAGTAGAAGTACTAGCTGTAGCAGTGGTCGTAATAGTAGTAGTAGTAGTGGTAGCAGTAGTAGCAGTGGTAGCAGTACTAGTAGTAGTAGTAATACTTGTAGCAAAAGCAGTAGTGGTAGCAGTAGAAGTAGCAGTATTTGTTGTAGCAATTATAGCAGTAGTAGTAGTAGTAGCTAGAGCAGTAGTAGTTGTAGTAGCAGTATAAGTAGTAGTAAGAGTAGTAATAGTAGCAATAGTTGTTTCTAGTAGCTGAAGAAGTAGCAATAGGGGTAGTAATAGTAGTAGTAGTTGCAGAATTAGTAGAAGTAGTTGCAGTATTATTAGTTTTAGTAGTAGCAGAAGCAATTATGGTAGCAGCAGTAGTTGTAGTACTAGTAGTAGTAGCTGCAGTTGTACTAGTAGTAGTAGTAGTAGTGGCAGATGTAGCAGTAGTAGTAGTAGGACTAGCAATAACAATAGTAGTTGTAGTAGTTGTAGTAGTAGTAGTAGTTGGAGCAGTAGTAGTTGCTGGAGCAGTAGCAAAAGTAGTAGCCAAAGTAGTAGCAGTAGTAGTAGTCGCAATAGAAGTTGTCATAGCAATACTTTTAGCAGTTGTTCTAGCTGAAGCAGTAGTCGTAGTAGCAGTAACATTAGCAACAGTCGCAGTAGTAGTAGTACTGCTGAAGTAGTAGTAATAGTAGCAGTAGTACATTTAGCCTTAGTAGTAGCTTTAGAAATAGTATTAGTAATTGTAGTTGTTGTAGTAGTAGTAGTCGTAGTATTAGTTGCAATAGTAATAGTAGTATTACGAGCAACAGTGGTAGTTCGAGTAATAGTGTTAGGAGGAGGAGGAGGTGGAGGAGTGGGAGTAGTTGTAGTAGTAATAGTAATAGTCGTAATAGTAGTAGTAGTTGCAGCAGGAGTAGTAGTAGTATTATGAGTAGTAGTAGCATTAGGAGTTATAGTTGTAGTAGTAGTGGTTGTAGTAGTTGTAGTAGTTGTAGTGGTTGAAGTAGCAGTAGTAGTAGTAGAAGTAGTAGTAGCAGTCGTAGTAGTTGGAGTTGTAGAAGTGATAGTAGCATTTCTAGCAGTAGCAGCAGCAGTAGTAGTAGTAGTTGTAGTAGTAGTAGCAGTAGTAGTTGTAGTAGGAGTAGTAGTAGTGGAGTAATAGTAGTAGATGCCAGAGTAGTAGTAGTGGTGGTTGTAGTAGTAGTAGTATTAGGAGAAGTGGTAGCAGAAGGAGTAATAGTAGCAGTAGTAGCAGGAGTGAGAGTAGTAGTAGTAGGTGGAGTAGGAGGAGTTGTAGTGATACTAATAGTAGTGGTAGTGGTGATAGTGGTAGTAGTTGTAGCTTTTGTGGTAGTAGTAGTAGTCGTAATAGTAATAGCAGTAGTCGCAACAGTTGTTGTAGTAGGAGCAGTAGTTGTGGTAGTAGTATTAGCAGTAGTAGAAGTAGAAGTGGTAGTAGGAGTAATAGTAGTTGTAATAGTAGTAGTAGTAGTAGAATTGTGAAGTAGTAGTAGCAGTAGCAATAGTTATAGGAGTAGCAGCAGCAGCAGCTGTAGTAGCAGTTATAGTAGTAGTAGTAGGAGTAGTAGCAGTAATAAAAGTAGTAGTGGTAGCATCAGTAGGAGTAGTAGCAATAGCAGTTGTAGTAGGTGTAGTAGCAGTAGCTAAAGTAGTTGTTGTAGCAGTTCTAGTAGTAGTAGTAATGGTAGTAATTGTGTAGTAGTTGTAGCAAAAGTAGCAGTAGTGGAAGGAGTAGTAGCATTAGAAGTGTTAGCTGTAGTAGTAGTTGTAGTAGTAGTAGTAGTAATATTATTATTAAATAGTAGTTGTTGTAGTAGTAGTTGCAGATGTAGCAGCAGCAGTAGTAGCAATAGTAGCAGTAGCAGAAATAGTTGCAGTAGTAGTAGTGCTAGGAGTAGTTGTAGTAGTAGTAGTTGTTGTAGTTGTAATCGTAGAATTAGTTGTAGTAATAATCGTAGTAGGAGATTGAGTCAGAGCAAAAGTAGTAGTCATAGTTGGAGTAGTGGTAGTAGTAGTAGTTGCAATGGGAGTCATAGTACTAGTATTAGTGTTTTTGTTGTAGTGGTAGTAGTATTAGCTAGACTAGTAGTAGTAGTAGCAGCAGCGGTAGTAGTAGCAACAGTAGTAATAGAATCTGCAATAGTGGTTGTAGCAGTAGTTGTAGTAGTAGTAGTATCAGTAGTTGTACTAGTAGTAGTAGCTGTACTATTAGCTGCAGAAGTAATAGCAATAGTAGTAGCTTTAGTAGTAGTAGCAGTAGCCGCAGTAGTAGCAGTTGTTGTAGTAGTATATGTAGTAGTAGTAGCAGTAGTAGTGGTAGTAGTAGTAGCAATGGTTGTAGCAGTGGAAAAAGTGTCTATTGCAGTGGTAGTAGTAGTAGTAGCAGCAGTTGTTGTAGTAGTATTAGTTGTAGTCATAGTAGTAGTAGTGGTGGTGGTGGTGGTGGTAGTAGTAGTAGTAGTAGCTGTAGTAGTTGTAGCTATAGCATTAGTGGTACTAGTAGTGATAGTAAGAGTAGTAGCAGCATCAGTAGTCTTAGCAGTAGTAGAAGTAGGAGAATTGGTAGTAGTTGTAGTAATAGCAGTAGCAGTAGCAGTAGTAGTTCCAATAGTAGGAGAAGTAGTAGCAGTAGAATAATTAGTAGCAGTAGTTGCAATAGTAGTAGTAGCGATAGTAGTAGTAGTAGTAGTAGTAGTTGTTGTTGTTGTTGTTGTAGCTGTCCTATAGGAAGTGGTTGCAGATGTAGTGATAGTGGTAGTTGTTGTTGGATTAGTAGGAGTAGCAGTAGCAACAGTAGCACTAGTAGTTGTAGTGGCTGTAGTAGTGCTAGCAGTAGTAGCAGTTTTAGAAGCTATAGTCGCATTAGTAGTAGAAGTCGTGATAGTAGTAGTTGCAGTAGTAGAAGTTATAGTCACAGTAGTTGTTGTTGTAGCAATAATAATAGTTGTAGTAGCAGTAGTAGTAGTAATAGTAGTAGTAGAAGAAGTAGTTGTTGGAGCAGTAGTAACAGTTGCAATAGTAGTAGTTGTAGTAGTAGTAGTAGCTATAGTAGTAGTAATAGTAATAAATGTAGCAGTGGTAGTAGTAGCAGTAGCGGTAGAAGTAGGAGTAGCTAGTAGTAGTAATAGCAGCAGCAGCAGTAGTAGTTGTAATGGAAGTAGTAGCATTACTAGCAGTTATAGTAGCAAAAGCAATAGTAGCAGAGGTAGTAGCAGTAGTGATAGTAGGAGTAATAGGAGGAGAAGTTGTAGTCGGAGTAGTAGTTGTCACAACGGCAACCAAAGTAGTAACAGTAGTTGTAGTAGTAGGATCAACATTAGTATTTGTAGCACAGTAGTGTTAGTAATGGCAGAAGTAGTAGTAGCAACAGCAGCAGCAGCAGAAGTAGTAGTAGTAACGACAGCTGCAGCAACAGCAGTAGTAGTAGTAGCATGATTAATACTAGTTGCATTAGCAGTAGTAGCAGAAATAGCAGTAGCAGCAGTTGTAGTTTTAGTAGTAGAAGTAGTAGTTGTAGCAGTAGTAGCTGAGGTAATAGTATTAGTAGTAGCAATTGTAGTAGTCACAGAAGTAGTAGTAGTAGTAGTAGAAGAAGAAGAAGCTATAGTAGTAGCAGTAGTTGTAATTATAGTAACAGTAGCGGTTCTAGTAGCAGTTGTAGCAGTAGTATCTGTGGTAGCTGTAGTAGTCATAGAAGTAGTAGTGGTGGTGGGTGCAGTAGCAGAAGTAGCAATAGTAGTAGTAGCTGCAGCAGTAGTAGCAGTAGCAACCATAGTAGTAGCGGAAGTAGTAGTTCTAGTAGCATTAGGAGTGGGGGAAGTTGTAGTAGAAGTAGTTGTAGCAGAAACAGTCGAAATTGCAGCAATAGTAGTATTAGTAGTAGTTGTTGTTGTAGTAGTAGTAGCTGTAGTAGCAGTGCTAGCAGTAGTCGCAATTGTAGTTGTTGTAACGGTAGCAAAAGTAGAAGGAGTAGTAGTAGTAATTGCAAGAGTAGTAGTCGTAGCAGTTGTTGTTGTTGTTGTAGCAGTAGTAGTATAGAAGTTGTAAGAGGGGAAGTAGTAGTTGTTGTCGTAGTATAGTGCTAGTAGGAGTAGCAGTAAGAGTAGTTGCAATAGTAGCAGTGGTAGCAGTAGTTGTTGTAATAGTAGTAGTAGTTGTAGTAGCCACAATAATAGTAATGGTGTAGCAGCAGTAGTAGTAGAAGTAGTAGTAGAAGTAGTAGTAGTAGTAGTAGTAGTGGGAGTTGTTGTAGTTATCGTAGAAGTAGTAGTACTAGTAGTACTAGTAGTGGCAGTAGTTGAAGCAATAGTTATAGGTGGAGGAGAAGTAGAAGTACCATCAGTGGCAAAAGTAGCTGTAGTAATAGTGGTAGTGGTAGTAGTAGTAGAAGGAGTAGTAGTAGTAGTAGCAGTATATTAGTAGTCACAGTAGTGGCAGTAGCTAAAGTAGCTGTAGTAGTGGTAATAGTATTAGTAGCAGTAATAACGGTGGAAGTAGTAGGAGAATTAGTAGTAGCAGTAGCGGTAGTAGCAATAGTAGTTGTAGAAGTAGAAGTGATAGTAGTAGTAGCAGCAGTAATCGTAGTAGTATTACTAGCACTTCTAGTAGTAGTAGTAGCGATAGTAGTAGTGGGAGAAGTTGTAGTAGTAGTTGTAATTGTAGTAGTAGAACTAGTAGTAATAGTAGTAGTAGTAGCAGTAGTAACAGTGGTGGCAGTGGTAGTAATAGTTGTAGTTGTAGGAGAATTTGTAGTACTTGTAGTAGTAGTTGTTGTTGTTGTAGTAGTAGAAATAGTATTAGTAGTAGTAGCAGTAGTAGTAGTGATAGTAATAGTAGCAGCAACAACAGCAATAGTAGTAGTAGGAGCAATAGCAGTCATAGCTATTGTAAGAGTAGTAGTAGTAATAGTCACAACAGTTGTAGTAGGAGTAGCAGTGTTAGTTGCAATAGAAGCTGCTGTAGTAGTAGTAGATGTCATAGACGCAGCAGTAGAGGTAGTAGTAGCAGTAGTAGTTGTATTAGCAGTAGCAGTAGCAGTTGTAGAAGTAGTCGTCGCATTAGTAGCAAAAGCCATAATAGTAGTTGTTGCAATAGTAGCAGTAGTAGTGGTAATAGTAGAAATAGTAGTAGTAGGAGTACTAGTAGCAACAGCAGTAGGAGTAGTAGTTGTTGTAGTAGTAGAAGTAGCAGAAGTGGCAGAAGTTGTAGCAGTAGTAGTTGTTGTAGTAGTAGTAATAGTAGCAACAGTCGTTGTAGCATTAGTAGTAGAAGTGGAAGTTGTTGTAGTAGGTGTAATAGTAGTAGTAATTGTAGTACTCATAGTAGTTGCAGCAGCAGTAGTGGTAGCGATAGTAGTAGTAGTAGCAGTTGTTGTTGTAGTAGATGTAGTAGGTGTAGCAGTAGTAGCAATAGTTGTTGTACTTGTTCTAGCAGCAGCAGTAGTAGTTGTAGTTGTAGTTTTAGTAGTAACGGTAGCTGTAGTAAGCATAGTAAGCAATTGTATGTGTTAAGCAGAGGAGTATAGGAGTACTAGTATAGGAGAAGCAGTAGTAGTAGTTGTGGAAAGAGCACTAGTGCAGTAATAACAATAATAGTAGTAGCAGAAGAAGTAGTAGTAGTAGTAGTAGTAGGAGTAGTAGTAGGTGCAATTGTAGTAGTAGTAGTCCAAGAAGTAGTCCTTGTAGTATCAGTATTAGTAGTTGTAGTAGTAGTACTAGTATTAGTTGTAGTAGTGGTAATAGGAGTTGTAGTAGTTGTAGAAGTAGTGGTAGTAGTACGATTAGTAGCGGTAGTTGCAGCACTAGTAATAGGAATAGGCGTAGAAGTAGCGATATTAGCAGTGGTATTTGTATTAGCTGTACTAGCAACATCAGCAGTAGTAGTAGTAGTATAGGTAGAAGTCGTAGAAGTTGTAGCACTAGTAGTACTAGTCATAGTAGTAATAGTAGTAGTAGTTGTAGTGTTTGTAGTAGAAATAGTAGTAGCAGTAGTAGCAGAAGTATTAGAAATAATAGTACTAGTAGCCGTATTGTCGATAGTAGTAGTAGCAATAATACTACCAGTAGTAGTAGTATAAATAGTAGCAGTAGTAGTAGCTGTAGTAGTAGTAGTAGTAGTAGTAGTCATTGTAGTAGTCTTAGTAGTAGTAGCAGTAGTAGTAGAAGTAGTAGTAGTAGTTGGAGTAGTAGCAGCAGAAGCAATAGTAGTACTAGTAGTTGTAGTAGCTGCAGTTGTGCTAATAGTTGTAGTAGTAGTAGTAGTAGGAGTGGTAGTAGTAGCAGTAGTCGTATTAGTGGCAATAGTAGTGGTAGCAATAGTAGTAATAGCAGCAGAAGTAGCAGTAGGAGAAATAGTAGTAGCAGCAGCAGTAGTAATAGATTGAGTAGTAGTAGCAGAAGTAGTAGAACTAGCAGTAGTAGCAGTAGTAGTAGCAGTAGTAGCAGCAGTAGCAATAGTAGGAGAAGTAGTAGTCTGAGCAATACTAGTAGTAGCCGGGGTAGTAGTAGTAGTAGCTATAGTAGCTATAGTAGCAATAGTAGCACTAGTTGCAATTGAAATAGTAGTAGTAGCTGCAACACTAGTTGTAGCAGTAGTAGTAGAGGAAGAAGTAGTAGTCGGAGGAGAAGTACCGGTATTAGTAGTAGTGGAAGTAAAAGTAGCAGTAGTAGTACTACTACTAATAGTTGTTGTAGTACTAGGAACAGAAACAATAGTAGTAATAGCAATTGTTGCATCTATAGAAGTGGTAGAAGTAGTAGTTGCGGCAGTAGTAGTTGTGGTAGTAGGAGTAGTAGCAATGATAGTAGTAGAAGCAGCAACATTAGTAGTAGTAGCAGTAGCAACAGTAGTACTAGTAGTAGTATTTGTAGAAGTAGTATTAATAATTGCAGTGGTAGTAGTAGTCGTAGTAGTAGTAGTATTTGTAGTAATAATAGTAGCAATTGTAATATTAGCTATTGTAGTAGCAGCAGTGGTAGTAGTTGTAGCAGCAGCAATAGTAGTAGTAGTACCAGTACTAGTAGTAGTTGTAGTAGTAGCAGTTACCATAGCAGTAGCAGTTATAGTTGTAGTAGTTGTAGTAGTATGAGTAGTAGTTGTTGAAGCAACAGTGGCAGTAGGAGCAGTAGTAGGAGCAGGAACATTCGTAGTCACAGTATTAGTTGCAGGAGTTGTACCAGAACTAGAAGTGGTAGTAGTAGAAGAAATAGTAGCAGTAGTTATAGTAGTAGCAGTAGAAGCAATAGTAGGTGGTGTCGAAGTAGTACTAGTAGTAGTAGTAGTAGTAGTATTAGTACTAGTAGCAATAGTAGTAGTAGTACAAGTTGTAGTGGTAGTAGTAGTTGTAGTAGTAACAACGGAAGTAGCAATAGTAAAAATAGTAGTATTAGCAACAATAGCAGCAACAGTAGTAGTATTAATGATAGTATTAGTAGTAATTGCTACAGCAGTACAAGTAGTGGGAGTAGCAGCAGTAGTAGTAGTAGCAATAGCCGTTGTAGCAGTATTAGCAGTTGTTGTAGTAGTTGTGGTAGCAGAAGTAGCAGTAGTTTTAGTTGTAGTAGAAGTAGTAGCAATTGTCATAGTCGTAGTAGCAGTAGTAGCTGTAGCAGTAGTAGTTATTGTAGTAGGGGAGCAGTTGCAACAGTAGTAGTAGTGGTAGTAGGAGTAGTAGTAGTAGCAGTTGTGACAAGAACAGAAGTTGTAGTAGTAGTAGCAGTAGCTGAAGTAATAATAGTAGTAGTAGCAGTAGCAGCGGTAGTAGAAGTTGTAGTAGGAGTAGTTGTCTTTGGAGTAGTAGTAGTAGCAATTGCAATAATAACAGAAGTTGTTGTAGTAGTAGCAATAGCTATAGTAGAAGTAGTAGTGGTATTAGCTGTAGCAATAGCGGCAGTAGTAATAGTAGTAGTAATAGTAGCCGTTGCAGTAGTAGTAGTTATAGTTGGAGAAGTAGTGGCAATATCAGTAGTAGTAGTAATAGCCATAGTGGTAGTAGGAGGAACAGTGGCACTCATAGTAGTAGTAGTAGTTGTTGTTGTTGTAGTAGTAGTAGTAGTAGTAGTAATTGTAGTAGTAGTAGTGGTCATAGTAGTAGTAGTATTAGCAGTAGTAGTCGTAGTAGTAGTAGTAGTAGTAGTAGTTGTAGTAGTAGTAGAAGCATTAGTAGTTGCAGAAGTTGTAGCGGAATTAGTAGTTGCAGTAATAGCAGTAGTAGTAGCAGATGTGGCAGTAGTAGAAGCAGAAGTAGTAGGACGAGCTAAAGCAAGAGCAGAAGCAGTTCCGGTAAAATTAGCAATAATAGTAGTAGTTGCAGAAGTAATAAGAGCAGCAGTAGTGGTAGTAGTAGTAGTCATAGCAACTGTAGTAGTAATAGTATTAGTAACAGTCGTAGTAGCTATAGTAGTTGTAGCTATAGTAGCAGTAGTAGTAGCACTAGCAGTAGCCATTACCGTAGTAGTTGCAGTTAGAGTTGTGGTAGATGAAGTAGTATGAGCAGTAGTTATAGAAGCAGGAGTAGTAGCAGCAGCAGTACTTTTAGTAGTACTAGCAGTAATTGCAGCAGCAGCAGCAGTAGTAATATTTGTTGCAATAGTAGTTGGGGTAGTAGCAACCATAGTAGTAGTGGTAGTAGTATTAGTAATAGTAGAAGTAGTAGTTGTACTAGTAGTAGTAGTAACAGTAGCGGCAGTAGTAGTTGTACTAGTAGTAGTAGTAACAGTACCCGTTGTACCAGCACTAGTAGTAGTTTCAGTACTCGTCGTAGTAGTAGTAGCAGTACTCGTAGTAGTAATAGAAGTAGTAGCAGTAGAACTAGTAGGAGGAGGAGCAGTAGTCATAGTCATAGTAGTAGTAGCAGGAGTAGTAGTACTACTAATAGTAGTTGTACTAGGAGTAGTAGTTGCAATAGCAGCAGCAGCAGCAGTAATAGGAGTAGTAGCAGTCGCAGTAGTAGCTGAAGTTGTAGTAGTAGCAGTAGTTGCAGTAGTTGAAGTAATAGTGGTAGTAGTGATAGTAGTGGTAGTAGCAATAGTAGTAATAGTAGTAACAGCAGAAGTAAAAGAAGTAGTAGTAGTAGCAGCAGAAGTAGTAGCAGTAATAGTTGTTGTATTAGTAGCCATAGTATTAGTAATTGTAGTAGTATTAGTAGTATTAGTAGTAGTTAGGGTAGAAGTAGTAGAAGCAATAGTAATTGCAGAAGTAGTAGAAGAATTAGTAATAGTAGTAGTAGCAGTAGTAGTAGCAGCATTAGTAATAATAACTGTGGTAGTAGTAGCAGTAGTAGTTGTAGTATTAGTTGTAGTAATAGTAGTAGCAACTATAGTAGTACCAATAGTAGCTGTGGTAGTATCCATAGTAGTAGCAGTTGCCATAGTAGTAGCAGTTATCGTTGTAGTAGCTATAGCAATATGAGTAGTTGTTGTTGAAGCCGGAGTAGTAGTTACAGTAGTATTAGTAGTGGCAATCGTAATTGTATTAGCATGTGCAATAGCAGTAGCAATAGTTGTAGTCGTAGTGGTGGTAGGAGCAGGAACATTTGCAGTTAGAGTTGTAGTAGGAGCAGTAGTAGTAGTTGCAGAAGTAGTACTAGTTGTAATAGTAGTAGTAGTAGTGGAAGTAGTAAAAGTAGCAGCAGTCGTAGCAGTATTAGTAGTTATACTACTCGCAGTAACTATAGTAGTAGCAGTAGCAGGAGTAGTACCTGTAGCAATAGTAGTAGAAGTATTGATAGTAGTAGTAATAGTAGTAGTTGTGGTAGTAGTAGTAGTTGCAGTAGTTGAACTCGTAACAGCAGTAGTAGCAGCAGCAGCAGTAGGAGTTGTTCCAGTAGTAGTATTAACAACAATAGCAGCAATAGCAACAATAGTAGTTGTAGTACTAGTAGTACTCGCTAGAGCAGTACTACAAGGAGGAGTAGCAGTTGTAGTAAAAGTTGCAGTAGTGCCAACAGAAGTAGAAGTGGTAGTAATAGTGGCAACAATATTATTAATATTAGTAGTAGTCAGGGTAGCAATAGTAGTAGTAGCAGTAGTAATAGTAGAAGTAATAGCTACAGCAGTAGCAGTAGTAGCAGCAGTAGTAATAGTAGAAGTAATAGCAATTGTAGTAGCAGTAGTAGTAGTGGGTGTAGCAGTAGCAGTTGTAGTTATTGTAGTCGTAGTAGAAGAAGTATTAGTAGTAGCAGTAGCAGTACTAATGCTATTAGTAGCAGTCATATTAGTAATAGTAGCAATAGTAGTACTACTACTACTATTTCAATTACTATGACTAACACTACTACTATTACAACTACGACGGCTACTAATACTACTAGTACTACTACTGCTGCTGCTGCTCCTACTACTACTATAACAACTAGTACTATTACAACTATTACTACTACTGCTACTACTTCGATTGCTACTACTACTACTCCTCCTCCTCCTACTACAACTATTACTACTATTACTACTAATACTACTAATACTACTTCTATTTCTACTACTACCACTACTGCTCCTAATGCTACTTTTACTACTACTATTACTACAACTATTACTCCAACTGCCATTGCTACTATTACGATTGCTGCCACTACTACTACTACTATTATTACTACTACTACTACTAGTAATACGATTAACACTAAGACTACTACTTCTATGACTACAACACCTACTAGTACCGCTACTACTACTACTGCTGCTGCTATTACTACTGGAACAACTACTACTACTACTACTACTACTACTACTACTACTACTATTACTAGTACTCGTACTACGACTACTACCACTAGTTCCACTAGCACTAATCCTACTCCTACTACTACCACTACAGCAGCAAGTACAACAACTACTATAGCTATTACTGCTACTACTGCTGCTGTTGTTATTACTACTACAATTGCTACTGGTACAACTAGCACCACTACTACTTCTGCTACTACTACTATTACTTCTACTACAACAAGTACTACTGCTATCACTATTATAACAATTACTACTCCTTTTACTACTACAACAATAACTATTGCTCCAACTACCATTGTTATTATTACTACTATTGCTGCTACTACAACTACAACTACAAATACTACGATAACAACTAAGACTACTACTACTACAAGTACAACACCTACTAGCACTACGACTACTGCTGCGCTGCTGCTGCTATTACGACTACAACTACTACACTGCGACTACTCTACTACTACGACTACTAAGTATTTTACACTTTACGACCTCTACTACTAACACTACAATTGCAACTATAACAACTACTACAATTATACTGCTACTACTACTATTGCTGCTTTTGCTCGTACTACAATTGCTACGAGTACTACTAGTACTACTACTACTACTAGTACTACTGCTATTACTACTACAACAATTACTACACCTTTAACGACTACTACTACTACTACTACTTTTCCTACTGCTGTTGTTGCTACTACTACTAGTATTATTATTTCTGTTACTATCACAACTGCAACTGCTACAGCTCCTACTACCACAGCTAGTACTACGACTGTTGCTGCCACAGTTACCGCGACTACTAATACTACTCCTATTTTCACTCCTACTCCTACTACTACTACGAGAACAACTCTTGTTGTTGTTGCCGCTACTACTACAACCACTCCTACTCCAACTCCTAGTGCTCCAACTACTCGTACTACTATTGCTGCTATCACTACAACTACTACTACTCCTACTACAACTCCTAATCCTACTTCTACTATGACAACAAGTACTACGACAACTACTACTGCTACTACTGCTACTACTACTACCACTCCTACTAATGCGACTACTAATGCTACTTCTACTATATCTACTACTATTGCTACTGCTACTGCCGCTCCTGCTACTACTACTATGGCTCCTACTGCTACTACTACTACTACAACAACAACTATCGCTACCATCACTATAGCTACTACTATTACTACTACCACTGCTGCTATGGCTACTACTGCAACTGCTGCTACTACTACAACTACTACTACTTCCGCTACTATAGCCAGTAATATTACTACTACTACTATTACTAATAGTCCTACTTCTACTACTACAAATTCTACGACTATAACTACTTTTGCTACAACTATTGCTGCTGCTACTACTACAACTACTCTTACTACTACTACTACAACAACTCCAACTATCCAGAGTACTACCACTTCTATTACAACTATTGCAACTACTATTGCTACTACTGCTACTACTGCAACTTGTACTACTACTCCTGCAACAACAGCTACTAATGCTACCACTACTACAACTGCTACTACTACTACTGCTGCTAGTACGTCTACTACTTCTACTGCTACTATTGTTCCGACTATTACAACTACTGCTACTATTGCTACTACTCCTGCTACTACAACTACTACTCCTACTACTACAACTACTGCTACTACTACTACTACGACGACGACTACTACTACATGCTATGACAACTACTACTGCTACTACTGCTTCAACAACTACTATTTCAACTGCCACTATTGCTATTTCTACCACTACTACTACTACCACAACTACTATTGGTATGACTACTACAACTGCGACTTTTGCTACTATTGTTATTGCTGCTTCAGCTACTACTACTACTATTCCTATGGTTGTTACTACTTCTGCCACAACAACAACAACAACAACTACTACTACTACTACTACAATAACTACTACTACTCCTACCACTGCTTATACTATCATTACTGCTACTAATGCTGCTATTACTACTATGGGTACTACTGCTAGTACTACTATTATGTCCAACACAACTACTACTACTGTTGCTGCAGATTCTACTACTACTTCTACTACTTCGCCTACGACTAATACTATTGCTACAGCTACTACTACAACTACTACTACTATTGATACATCTACTACTGCAAATAGAACTAGTACTATTACTGTTACTACTGCTACTAATGCCACAAATACTACTACTGCTATAACTACTATCGCTAATAATACTAACTACTACTTTCACCGCCACTACTAGTAATACAACTGCAGCTACTATGACTATTAGTTCTGCTACAACTCTATTTCTCCAACTACTACTACTACTACTACTACTATTACAACTATTACTAGTTCTACTGCTACTAATACTACTATAACAACAACCACTAATACTACTACTACTTTACTTCTCCTACTACTACTACTACTACTACTTCTAGAACAATGACTACAACTGCTACTGCAATAACTAATACTACTACTACTTCTGCTACTATCGCTACACCCACAACAACTGTGACTGTTGTGACTACAGCCACTACTACTGTTACTACTGCTGTAGCTGCTGCTTCTACTACTACTGTTGCCGCTACTATGGCTACTACTACTATTACTATTACTATTACTACTACTGCTACTACTACTGCTACAGCTACTACCAACACAACTAGTACAACAACGACTACTATTACCACTATTGCTACTGCTACTATTACTACTAGTACTGCTACTATTACTATTACCACTGCTACTACACCAACTACTACAACTACGCCTACCACTACTTCTGCTTTACAACTACTGCTACTACCACTACTACTGCTACAACTACTATAACTACTACTACTACTACTACTACAACCAATTCTACAACTGCTGCTACAACAACAACTACTACTTCTACTACTTGAGCAACAACAACAACAACTACCACTACACTACTACTATTACTACTGCTACTACTCCTTGTATTAATACCACTTCTATTACATCTATTACAACTACTAC
Organism: Trichopus zeylanicus subsp. travancoricus; assembly: GCA_005019695.1. Classification (NCBI taxonomy): domain Eukaryota; kingdom Viridiplantae; phylum Streptophyta; class Magnoliopsida; order Dioscoreales; family Dioscoreaceae; genus Trichopus; species Trichopus zeylanicus. The sequence goes on along the minus strand of RXID01015775.1, from coordinate 29,568 downwards.
AACTGAAACTGTTACTATAGCTACTACAACAACAACTACTACATCTTCTGCTGCTACTACTGCAACAGCCCCTACTGTGACTACTACTACTATACTGCTACTAGTACAACTTCAGCTACTATTATAACTAATACATCTTCTGCTGCTGGTCTACTGCTTCTGCTATTACTGCTACTACTGCTACAACTACAACTACTACTACTACTACAATAACTACTACGACTACAAGTACTACTCCTACTACAGCTACTACTACTACCACTCCTATTACTACTAATACTAATGCTACTACTACCATACCTACTACTATTGCTACAGCTACAGCTGCTACTGCTGCTACTACTACTATTACCATTGATACAACTGCTACTGCTATTACTACTACTATTACTACTACTACTATTGCTACTACTCCTACAAACACTACTACTAATGCTACTACTACGATACCTTCTACTATTGCTACTGCTACTACTACCACTACTACTACTACTACTACTACTACTACTACTACTACAGAAACTATTTCTACTGCTACAAATACTATTGTGATTCCTACTACCACTACTACAACTACTACTCCTCCTACTACTACTGCTACCACTGTTTCTACTTCTATTGCTACTACTGCAACAACTTACCATTTCTCCTCCTACTAATACTATTGCAACTACAACTATACCACTGTGACTACTGCTACTAATTTTGCTTCTACAACTACTACTGCGACTACAACAACAACAACAATAACAACTACTACTACTACTATTACTACTTCTGTTAGAACTACTACTGCTACTACTTCTACTGCAACTATAACTACAACAACAACAACTACTACTACTTTTACTACTCCAATTACTACTATTACCACTGCTGCTACTAATACTACTACTACTACTACTATTACCACCACCACTATTACTGCTACAACTACCTCTACAACTACTTCTACCATTTTGCCTACTTCTACTACTACAACTGCTACTACTACTGCTACTGATACTACTACGACAAGTACTACCACTATTTCTACTACTACTATTACTGTTGCCTCTAATACTAGTACTACTATTACAGCTACTACTGCTACTATTGCTACTGCTAGTACTACTATTACTACTACTACTACTAATAATAATATAGCCACTACTACTATTACTACTACTTCTACTGCTGCTACTACTACTACTACTTGAACTACTCCTACTACCACCACTACAGCTAGCAACACCACTATTACTAATACTACTACTTCTACTATGACTATTGCTACTCCTACTACCTGATTTCTCCTACTACTACTTCTATTACTACTATTGTTACGACTACTACTACTTCTACTACTGCTACTACTGCTACTATTATTACAACTACTACTACTCTACATATCCTACTACTACTACTACTACTTCTACTACTACGAAAACAGCTACTACTACGACAACTAACACAACCCCTACTATTACTACTACTACAACTTCTACTATCGCTACTATTGCTACTACTGTGTCTACTACAACTACTACGACTACTTCGCCTCCTCCTCCTACTACTACTGCTACTGCTACAACAGCTACTACTACTGCTGCTATTGCTGTTGCTACTACTATTACTACTATTGCTACTACCAACACTACTAGTACAGGAGTGACTACTACTACTACTACTACTTGGACTACTACAACAACAATAACAACTACAACTACTGCTACTACTGCTTCTGTTTCTACTGCTACTACTAGTACTACTACTACAACGATAGCTACTTCTACTGCTACTACTACTATGACTACTACTACTACAACAACAACTACTACAAACACCACTACTACTACTATAATAACTACAACAACTACTTCTACTACTATAACAACAACAACAACGGCTACCACTACTACTAGTAGTATTACTACTACTACTACACCTAGTACAACTACTACTGCTATTACTTCTCTTTCTACCACTACTACTACAACGTCTACTATAGCTACCACTACTGCTACCACTACATCTTCTACTGCTACTACAACTACTGCTTTTACGAGTACGACTGCTACTACTGCTACTCTATGCCTACTAGTACTATTTCTACAGCTACTACAACTACTTCTGCTTCTTCTGCTGCTCTATTGCAACTGCTATTACTGCTACTTCTGCTACAACAACTACTACTAAGACAACAACAACTACTACTAAAATAACCACTTCTACTACTACTCCTACAACTGCTTGTAGTACTACCACTCCTACTAATGCTACTACTAATGTGACTACTACTATACCTACAACTATTAGAACAGCTACATTTGCTACTGCAAGTAGTGCTATAGCCCCTACCACAACTACTACTACAATAGCTACTTCTACCGTTACTATAGTTACTATTATTACTGCCACTATTGCTACTACGGCTACTACTACCACAACTGCCACAACTGCTACTGCTACTATGCTACTACTGCTAGTAGTATTACTACTACATCTACTACTACTAATTCTCCACTATAACTATTTTTGTGACTACTAATGCTGCTGCAGCTATTGCTACTACTCTTACTACTAGTTCTACTACTACAACTAGTACTATTCTGACTACTATTACTTCTCTTGCCACTACTGCTACTACTACTGCTACCACTGCAACAATAGCTACTACTACTACCACTACTACAACTGCTACTGCTACTACTACTGCTACTTTTGTTACAATAAAAAGTACTAATACTACTACTACTTCTAGCACTACTATTGCTCCGGCTACTACAACTAATACTACTACTACAATAGCTATTATTGCTACTACTACAACAGCTACTGCTACCACTATTACAACTACTACTAATACTACAACAACTACTACTGCTGCCACTGCTACTATTGCTGCTACTACCACTACTACTACTACGACAACTACAACTACAGCTAAGGCAACAACTACTCTAACTACTACAACTGCTACTGCTACTGCTACTGCTACTACTACAACAACTACTACTATGGCTACTGCTACTACTACTATAACAACAACTACTTCTCATACTACTACTTCTACAACTACTTCTACTACTACTACTACTAGTACAACTACTTCTACTACAGGTACAACAACTATTACTACTATTGCTAGTACTGCTACTACAACTACTTCTATTGCTACTAGTACTGCTGCTACTACCACTACTACTACAGCTGCAACTACTTTTGATACTACTATTGCAACTACTACTACTACTACTACTACTACTTCTTCTTCTTCTTCTTCTTCTTCTTCTTCTTCTTCTTCGACAATTGCTACTGCTACTACAACAACAACTACTACTACAACTTCTATTGCTGCTGCTACTACTACTACTACTGCTACTCCTTGAAGTACTACTACTACTACTCCTACTATAACAACTACTACTACGTCCGCTACAACAACTACGATTGCTACTACTACTACTACTGCTACTACGGCTACTACAGCTCGTACTACTACCACTACTACTTCTACTACTACTACTACTACTACTACTACTACTACTACTACTACTACTACTACTATTACTACTACTACTACTACTACTACTACTACTACTACTACTACTACTACTACTATTATTGCTAATACTTTTCCTACTACTGGTATAACTTCCACTCTGACTATTTCTAACACTAATACTACTATGACTACTATTACAATTGCTACTAACAACTTCTACTTCTGTTAGTACTACTGCTACTACAACAGCTACTCCTACTACTGCTACTACTGTTGTTACTACTGTAATAATTATTGCTACTACTTCTTTTGTTACTCCTACTACTGCTATTGCTACTACTACTAGTACTATAGTTGCTGCTGCTACTACTTCTGCTAGCCGAATTGCTACTGCTATGACTATAGGTACTACTGCTGTAGCTGCTTCTCCATCTACTATTGTTGCTGCTACTACTGCTGCTGCTACTACTACTTCTGCTGCTGCCGCTACTAATAATACTACTTCTGTTTCTACAACTACTAGTACTAGTATGACAACAAGTACTGCTGCTACTAAGGATGCTACTACTACTAATACTGCTACTAGTACTACCAATACTACTACTACTACTACTACTACTACTACTACTACTATTATTACTAGTTCTACTGCTACTGCTATTGCTAGTTCTACTACTAATGCTATTATGGCTACTACAATTGCTACTTCTGCTACTACTACTGCTACTATTACTGTGGCTACTACAATTGCCACTACTACTACTACTACTACTACAACTACTAAAGCTACTACTGTAACTTTTGCTACAACTGCTACTTCTACAACTATTTCTACTACTACAGCTACTACTACCACTACAACTACTGCTATTACTATTATTGCTACTTTTACTATAACTATTTCTACTACTACTACTATTACTACTACTCATACTACTGCTAGAATGATTACTACTACAACTACTACTGTTGCTATTACAGCTGCTACCACTATTAGTACTACTACTTCTGCTACTACTACTACTGCTGCTACTACTACTTCTACTACTACTACTACTACATTTTTTTTCTACTACTATTACTATTGTGATAACTTTTGTTACTATAACTACCGCTGCATATACTAATACTACTACCCTTACTACTCCTACTCCTATACTATTACTACTAATAGAAGTAGTAGTAATAGTAGCAATCATCCAGAAGTAGTTGTAGTAGTAGTAGGAGTAGTAGCAGTAGTAGCTATAGTAGTTGTAGTAGTTGTAACAGCAGTAGCAGTAGTTATGGTAATAGTAGTCATAGCAGTAGAAGTATTAGTAGCAATAGTAGTATGAGCAGTATTAGCAATAGCTATAGGAGCAGCAGTAGTAGTAGTAGCAGTGGTTGTTGTTATAGTAGTGGTAGTAGGAGTAGCAATGGTAGTAGCAGTAGTCATAGAATTAGTTGCAGTAGTAGCACTAGTAGATGAAGCAATAGTAGTAATAGTTATAATATGAGTAGTAGTAGCAATAGAAGTAGTAGTAGTAGCAGCAGCAGTAGTACTACTAATAGTATTAGTAGTAGTTCTAGCAATAGTAGTAGAAGTAGTAGTAGCAGCAGCAGTAGCAGTAGTAGCAGTAATAGCAGAAGTAATAGCAGCAGTAGTAGTAGCACTATTTGTAGTAGTAGTGTTAATAATCATAGTAGTAGCAGTAGTCATAATAAAAAGAGTATTAGTAGTAGTAGTAATAGTAGAAGTAGTAGAAGCCTTAATATTGCAGAAGTAGTCGCAAAATTAGTTGTAGTAGTAGCAGTAGTAGTAGTTGTTGTTGTAGTAGTAGTAGAAGTGGTAGTAGTAGGAGCTAAAGTTATAGCAAAAGTAGTTATATTAAAAGTAGCAGCAATGATAGTAGTGGCAGTAGTAATAGTAGCCATAGTAGTAGTATCAATAGTAGTAGTTGTAGTAGTAGTAGTTGTTGTTGTTGTAATAGTAGTAGCAGCAGCAACAACTGTAGTAGTAGTAGTAGCAATAGTAATATCATTTGCCATAGTAGTAGTAGTTGTAGTTGTAGTAGATATAGTAGTGTGAGCAGTAGTCGTAGAGCAGGAGTAATAGCAGTAGTTGTAGTATTAGTAGTAGTAGTAGTAGTAGCCGTAGTAGTAGTTGTAGTAGTAGTAGTGCGAGGATTGTAGTTAAAGTAGTAGCCATAGTAGTAGAAGTAGTCGTCAGACCAGTCATAATTATTGTCACAATAGTAGTAGGGGAAGTAGTAGTAGTTGCAGGATTAGTACCAGTAGTGGTAATGGTACTAGTTGTAGTAGTTGTAGAAGTAGTAGTAGTAGTAGCAGTAGTACTGGTTGTAGCAATAGCAGTTACAGTAGTAGTAGTAGTAGTAGCAGTAGTTCAAGTAGTAGTTGCAGAAGTTGTAGCAGAAGTATCAGTAATAGTAATAGTGGCAGTTGTAGTTGTAGTAGTAGAAGAAGTAGTGTTACTTATAGCAATAGTTGTCGAAGTAGTAGTGATAATAAAAGTAATAATAGTAGTAGTAGTAGAAGAAGAAGAAGAAGTAGTAGTAGTAGAAGTAGTAGCATTAATAGTAGAGCTAGTAGTAGCTGTACTAGTAGTAGCTAAGGTAGTAGCAGTAGTAGCAGTTGTAGTAGCAGTAGTTGTAGCAGAAGTAGTTGTTGTTGTAGTACTAGTAGTAGTACTAGCATGCATAGTAGTAGCAATAGTAGCAGTAGTAGTAGTAGCATTCGTAGTAGTACTAGCAATTATAGAAGTAGCAGGAGTAGTTGTAACAGTAGTGATAAAAGTAGTAGTAGTAGCAGGTTGAGGAGTAATACTTGTAGCAGTAGCAGTGGTAGTAGTATAGTAGCAGTAGTAGTAGCAGTAGTAGTAGCAGCGGTAATAGTAGTAGCAATAGTAGTAGTATCAATATTAGTAGTAGTGGTAGTAGTATGAGAAGTTGTAGTAGTAGCAGTAGCAGTGGTAGTAGTAGAAGTAGTAATCGAAGTTGTAGTAGTAGCAGCTGAAGTAGGAGTAGTAGTAGCAGTAGTAGTAGAATTAGTAGTAGCAATAGTAGCACTAGTAGCACTAGTAGAAGTAGTAGTGTTAACCTTAGTAGTAGTAGCAATAATAGCAATTGTAGCAACAGCAACAGTAGAAGCAATAGTAGTAGTAGTAGCTATTATAATAGTAGTAGTGGCAAAAGAAAATGTAGTAGTAGTTGTATCTGTGGTAGTAGTCAAAGTAATAGAAAGAGTAGTAGTAGTTGTGGCTGCAGTAGTTGTAGCAGTAGTAGTATTAGTGGTATTTATTGGAGCAAAACTAGTAGTAGTAGTAATATCTGTGGTAGTAGTCAAAGTAATAGAAGGAGTAGTAGTAGTTTTAGCGGTAATAGTATTAGTGGTACTTACAGGAGCAAAACTAGTAGTAGTTGTAATTGTAGTAGCAGTAGTGCTAGTTGAAGTAGTAGTAGCGGTAATAGTCATAATAATAGCAGTAGTTATAGGAGTAGTAGTAGCAATCAGTGTAGGACTAAGTGTAGTAGTAGGAGTAGAAGTAGTAGTAGTAGTAGTAGTAGTAGCATTTGTTGTTGTAGTAGTAGTAGTAGTAGCAATGGTAGTAGTAGCAATAGTAGTAGTAGTAGTAGAAGCAGTAGCAGTGCTAGTAGTAGCAGCAACTATTGTAGTAATAGTAGATGTAGTAGTTGGGGGAGTAGTAGCAGTAGTAAAAGTAGTAGTAATAGTAAGTTGTAGTAGTAGTAGCAATGGCAGTAGTAGTTTTAGTAGTAGTTGAAGGAGTAGTAATAGTAGTTGCAGTAGTAGCAATAATAGTAAAAGTATTAGAAGTAGTAGTAGTAGCAGAAGTACAAGGAATAGTAGCAGTAGTAGTAATAGTAGTAGTAGTAGCAGTCATAGTAGTAGTAGGAGTAGTAGTTGTAGTAGTAGTGGTAGCAATAGTAGTAGTAGTTGTAGTAGTAGTAGTAGTAGTAGTAGTAGTAGTAGTAGTAGTAGAAATTGTAGTATTAGTAGTAGTAATAGTAGTAGTAATTTTATTATTTGTAGCAGTTGTAGTAGTAGGTGGAGTAGTAGTGGTTGTGGCAATACTAATAGTAGTAGCAATAGTAGTAGTAATTGTTGCAACAGCAGTAGCAGTAGTAGTAATAGTTGTAGTTGTCATTGTAGTAGGAGTGCTAGGAGTAGCAGCAACAATAGTAGTAGCAGTAGCAGTAGTATTAGTATTAGTTGAAGCAGTTATTGGAGAAGTTATAGTTGAATTAGTAGGAGTAGTAGCAGTAGTTATAGTAGTAATAGTAGTAGTAGTTGAAGTAGCAATAGTAGTAGTAGTAGCAGTGTCAATGGTAGTTGTTGTTGAAGCAATAGTTGTAGTAGTTGTAGAAGTAGTAGTAGTAGTAGAACTAGTAGTTGTATTAGTAGTAGGAGAAGTTAAACTAGTTGGAGTCAGAAGAGGAGTAGTAGCAGGAGTAGTAGTAGTAGTACTAGCAACAGTAGTAGTAGCAGTAGTAGTAATCGCAGTAGCAGTGGTAGTTATTGTAGTAGTTGTATGAGTAGTTGTCACAGTAGTTATATCAGTAGTTATTGCAGTAGTAGTATTAGATGTAGCAATAGTAGTAGTAGTAGTAGTAGCAGCAGCAGTAGCAGAAGTAGTAATAAAAGTTGAAGTTGTAGGGGGAATAGTAGCAGTAGTAATAGCAGCAGTAGTAGTAAGTTGTTGTTTTAGCACTACAAGTAATAGTAGTATTAGTAGTAGTTAAAGTAGAAGTAGGAGTAGTAGTAGTAGCATTAGCAATAGTAGCTGGAGTAGCAGCAGTAGCAATAGTAGTAGGAGTAGTAGCAATAGTTGTAGTAGTAGTAGTAATAGTAGTGGTAGGAGTAGTAGCAGTAGTAAAAGTAGGAGTAGTAGCAGTAACATTAATAGAAGTTACAGTAGTAGCAGTCATAATAGTTGTAGTCATTGTAGCTGGAGTAGAAGTAGCAACAGTAGTAGTAGC
>RXID01015775.1:0-20759 GCA_005019695.1 Trichopus zeylanicus subsp. travancoricus | reverse complement strand
GAAGTAGTAGCAAAAGTAATTGCATTAAAAGTAGGCGTAGTTGTACCATAGTAGTAGTAGTGTAGCAGCTGTAGTAGTAATAGTAGTAGTGCCAGTAGTAGTAGTTGTTGTTGTTATAGTAGAAGTAGTAGTAATAGTAGTAGTAATAGTAGCAGTAGTATCATTAGTAGATGTATAAGCAAAAGTAGTAGCAATAGGAGTAGTACCAAAAATAGTAGTAGTATTAATTATAGTAGTAGTAGTAGTAATAGTTGTAGTAGTAGTAATAGTAGTTGCGGTAGTCGTATTAGTACTACTACCACCACCACCACTACTGCTACTACTGCTCCTGCTGCTCCTGCTACTACCACTACTACTATAGCTACGACTACAATAATGGCTACAACAACGACTACTACTAGTTGTGCTATCACTACTACTACTACTTCGACTAAAACATCTATTACTATGACTACTACTACTATTAGCACTACTACAACTGCTACTGCTACTACTTTTCCAGCTACTACTACTTCTACTACTACTACTACCACTTCCACTACTATTGCTGCTAGTACTGCTATTACTATTACTACAACTACTACTACAACTACAAATACTACTACTACAACAACTACTATTGCGGCTGCTACTACTGCTATTACCGCTGCTACTCCTACTTCTCCTACTACTACAACTGCTACAACTACTACAACTGCTACTACACTACTATGGCATCTACTATAACTACTACTGCTACAACCACAAGTACTTTTGTAACTACTATTACTGCTAATACTGCTACTACTACTATTTTTACTACTACTACTACTACTACTACTAATACTAATACCATAATTACTTCTACTACTTCTACTGTTGCTGCTGCAGCTGCTAATACTACTACTACAACTGCTATTACTACTACTCCTACTCCTACTACTATTAATGCTTTAGATACTCCTACTACTACCATTATGTCTACTTGTAATGTTACTACTACTAATACTACTACTACTACTGCTACCACTTTTGCTACTAATACTACTAGTACTACTGCGACTGCTACTACAACTAGTGTGATAGCTGCTACTGCAACTACTTTAGCAAACCCCTCCACTGGTACAACTACTACTACTACTACCACTTGTACTACTGCTACTGCTACTGGTGCTACAACGATTACTACTACTAGTACTACTGCTACTACTGCTACTAATACTACTAATACTTCATCTACTACTTCTACTACTGCAACTATTGCTACTACTACTATTACCACTACAACTGATACTACTACTACTATTGCTACTACTACTACTACTACTACTACTAGGGCTACTACCAGTGCTATTGCTACTACTACTACTCCTATTGTTACTGCTAATGCTGCTACTACTACTACTACTACTACTACTTTAACTACAGCTACTTCTACTACTACTACAACTTATACTACTATTACTACTACTTCTACTACTAGTACTATTACTACAACTACTATAATAATAACAACAACTACTACTACTACATCTCCTGTTATAACAACTACTACAATGTCCCCTACTACTTCTACGGCTTCTATTACTATAACACCCCCTACAACGTCCCCAATCAGTAGTAGCAGCAATAGTTATAGTACTAGTAGAAGTAGTAGTTGTTGTTGTTATTATTGTTTTAGGAGAAGTAGCAGTAGTAGTAATGGTAGTAGTAGTAGTACTAGTAATGGTAGTAGTAGTAGTAGTAATAATAATAATAATAGTAGTAGTAGTAGCAGCAATAGTAGTTCTAGCTACAGTAGTAGTTGTAGGAGTAGTATTAGTAGTAGGAGTAGTAGCAGTAGTAGTAGTAGCAGTTGTAGTAGTAGCCATAGTAAGAGAAGTAGGAGTAGGAGTAGTAGTAGTAGCAATAGCCGTATTAGTAGTAGCCGTAGTAGTAGTAGTAGTAGTAGTAGTAGCAGTAGTAGTGGCAGTAGCATGAGAAGTAGTAGTATTAGTGGTAATAGTAGTAGAAGTTGAAGTAGTAGCTATAATTGCATTACTAGCAGTAGTAGCAGTAGTAGAAGTAAAATAAGTAGTAGGAGTAGTAGCAGTAGTCGAATAGTAGTATAGTCTTGGTAGCAATAGTTGTAGTTGTAGCAGTAGTAGTAGCAGCAACAATTGCAGCAGTACAGGTAGTAGTAGTTGTTGTTGTAGAGGATGTAGTAGTAGTTGTTGTCATTATTATTATTTTAGTAGTTATTGTAGCTGTACAATTAGTTATAGAATGAGCAATAGCAGCACAAGTAGTAGTGCAAGAATTACCAGCATTAATAGAAGTAGCTGATGCAATAGTAGCTGTAGCAGCTATATTAATAGTAATAGTACTAGCGATAGTAGTTGTAATACTTTTGGTAGAAGTAGTAGCATTAGCATGAGAAGTACAAGTAGTAGTAGTTAGAGCAGCGATAGTAGTAGCAACATTAGTACCAGCAATAGCAGCAGTAGTCATAGTAGTTGTAGTAGCTATAGTTATAATAGCAGTAGTAGTAACAGTAGTAGCAACAATTATAGTAGTAGTAGTTGTAGTGGCAATTGCAACAATAGCAGTAGTGTTTGAGTGGTAGTAGTAGTTATAGTAGCAGTAGTAGTTATGTTGGTAGTTGTAGTAGCCGTAGTCATTATAGCTGTAGTGGTAGTAGTAGTAGCAATAATAGTAGAAGTAGTAGTTGTTGTAGTAGTAGTAGTAGTAGTAGTAGTAGTGGTAATTATAGTAGAATTAGTAGCAGTGCTCGCAGTAGTTGTAGCAGTAGTTGGAGTAATAGTAGTTGTCTTAGCAGTAGTAGCAGTTGACGCAATAGTAGAAGTACTAGTAATAATAGTGGTAGTAGTAGTAGCAAAAGCAGCTGTAGTAGTAGTAGTAGTAGCAAAAGCAACAGTAGTAGCTGCAGTAGTAGTTATTTTATTTGTAGTGGCAGTAGTTGTAGTGGTAGTAGTGGAAGTAGTAGCTACAGTAGTAATAGTAGCAGAAGTTGCAATGGTAGTAGCAGTAGTAGTGATAGAAGGAGTAGTAGCAACAACAGCAACAACAGCAGTATTAGTCATTATCTTTGTAGCTAAAGAAGTAGTAGTAGTAGCAGTGGTACTAGCATTAGAAGTAGCAGTAGTAACGGTAATCGTAGTAGTAGTAGTAGAAGTAGTAGCTATAGTAGCATTAGTAGCTGTAGTAGCAGTAGTAGAAGTAGAATTAGTAGTAGGAGTAGTAGGAGTAGTAGCAATAGCTGAATAGTAATAGTAGTCATATAGCAATAGTTGTAGTTGTAGCAATAGTAGTAGTAGTAGCAGTAGTGGTAGTACAAGAAGTAGTAGTTGTTGTTATTGTTGGAGATGTAGTAGTAGTAGTAGTTGTAGTAGCAGTACTATTAGTAGTAGAATGAGCAATAGTAGCAGAAGCAATAATAGAAGAATTAGTGGTAATTGTTGAAGTAGCAAAAGTAATACTACCCATAGCAATTATATTAGTAGTAATAGTATTTGCGGTAGTAGTTGTAATACTTGTGGTAGCAGTAGCATTGTTGCAATAGTAGAATTTGTTGGAGTAGCAGCAGAAGTAGTAGCATTAGCATGAGAAGTAGAAGTAGTAGTTGTCGGAGTAGCGGTAGTAGTAGTAGCATTAGTAGCAACAACAGCTACAATAGTCATAGTAGTAGTAATAGCTATTATTGTAGAAGCAGTAGCAGTAATAGTAGTAGCAGGAACTGTAGTAGTAGTAGTTATTGTAGTGACAATTGCAGCAGTAGTAATAGTGTAGTAGTAGTAGTAGTAGTTATAGGAGTTGTAGTAGCAATAGTAGTTGCGTTGGTAGTTGTTGTAGCCCTAGTCATTATAGCTATAGTAGTAGTAATGGTAGTAGGAGTAGCAGTAGCAGAAGTAGTAGAGGTAGTAGTAGCAGTTGTACTAGTAGTAGTAGTAGTAGGAGAAGGAGTAGTAGTAGTAGTAGTAGTAGTAGTAATAGTCATTGTAGTAGTAGTACTGATAGAAGCAGTAGTGGCATTATTAGTCATACCAATGGTCGTAGCAGTAGCCGTAGCAGTAGTAGTAGTAGTTGTAATTATAGTAGTAGTATTAGTAGTAAAGTTGTTGTAGTTATTGTAGTAGCAGAAGTCATTGTAGCAGCAGCAATAGTAGTAGTAATAGTAGTAGTTGTAGTAACGGTAGAAGCTGCAGAAGTAGTAGTATTAGGAAAAGTAATTATAGTAGCAGCAACAGAAGTAGTAATAAGAGTAGTAGCAGTTATAGTGGTAGTATTAGTCATCATAGTAGTAGTTGGACTAGTAGTAGTTCCCACAGAAGTAGCAATAATAGTAGAAGTAACAGCAGTGGTGGTAGTTTTAGTAGCAGTAGTTGTAGTTGTAGTAGTAGCAGTTGCAGCTATTGCTGAATTATTAAGAGTAGCAGTAGTGGTGGTGGTGGTGGTGGTGGTAGTAGTAGTAGTTGCAGTAGTGGTAGTAGAAGAAGTAGTAGTAGGAGTAGCAACAGTGCCATAGTAGTAGTTGGAGTAGTAGTTGTTGTAGTAGCAGTAGCAGCAGCAGTAGTAGCAGCATCCATAGTACTAGCTGTAGTAGTACTAGCAGTAGTAGTAACAATAGAAGTACTGGGATCTGTTGTAGCAGTAGTAATAGAAGTACTAGTAGCAATAGTAGTCGATGAAGTAGTAATAGCAGTAGTCGTAATGGTAGTAGTAATAGAAGAAGTGGCAATAGTAGTAGCGATAGTAGTAGGGGTATAAGAAGTAGCAGCAGCAGTAGTAGTAGTAGTAGGAGCAGTATTTATAGTAGTTGGCAGTAGTAGGAGCAGTATTTGTAGTAGTAGCAGTAGTAGGAGCAGTATTTGTAGTGGTAGTAGTAGTAGTAGTTGCAGTAGGAGTATTAGTAGTTGTAGTAGTTGTTGTTGTGGTGGTGGTAGTAGTAGTAGTAGTAGAAGTAGTTGTAGGTGTAGAATTAGTACTATTAGTAGAGGTAGTAGCAGAAGTAGTATTACATGTTGTAGTAGTATGATTAGTTGTAACAACATTAGTAGTAGAAGGAGTAGTAGTAGCAGGAGTAGAAGCAGGAGTACTAGTTGTAGCACCAGTGGTAGCAGTAGTAGCAGTAGTAGTAGCAGGAGTGCTAGTTGTAGCACTAGTAGTAGCAGTTGTACCAATAGTAGTAGTAGCAGCAGTAGGTGTAGTTGTAGTAGTTGTAGCAGTAGTAGCAGTTGGTATAGAATTAGTACTACTAGTAGTAGTATTAACTGCATTAGTAGTAATAGTAGTAGTAGAAGCGGTAGTAGCAGTAGTTGCAATAGCGATGTTGGCATCCATAGTAGCTATAGTAGCAATGATAGTAGTAGGAGTAATAGTAGTTGTTGTAGAAGTGGTTATAGTAGAAGTAATAGTAGTAGTGGCAGTAGTAGTAGCAACCATAGTAGTAGTAGTAGCAGTAGCAGTAGTTGTAGTAGAAGTAGTAGTATATGTGTTAGTAGTAACAGTAATAGTAGCAGCAGTTGCTATGGAAGCAGTAGTTGCAGTTTGAGAAGTAGTTGCATTGGCAGTTGCTGTAGTAGAAATAATAGCAATAGTAGTTGTAGTGGTAGTAGTAGAAGTAGCTATATTAGTAGTAGTAGTTGTTGTAGTTGTATCAGTAGTAGTAGCTATAATGGCAGCAATAATTTTACTGCTAGTAGTAGTAGCAGCAGCAGTAGTAATATTATTATTAGTAGTAGTAGTAGCAACAACAACAATAACAACAGCAGTAGTAGTAGTAATAGCTGTAAAAATAGTAGCAAAAGTAGCAGTCGTTGTAGTAGTAGTAGCAGTTGTATTTGTAGCCATATAGTGGTAGTAGTAGTAGGAGGAAAAGGTGAAGTAGTAGTAGTCATAGCAGAGGTAGCACTAGTTTTAACAGTAATTGTTGTAGTACTAGTAGTTGTAGTAGTAGCAGTAGTAGGAGGAGTAGTAGTAGTAGTTTTAACAGTAGTAGTAGTAGTCAACTGCTACTACTACTACTACTATTACTTCTACAACTATTACCGCTACTACTACTACAACTCCGATTGCTACTACTACTACTCCTCCTCCTCCTATTACAACAACAACTACTAATACTACTACTACTACTACAACAATAACTACTACTACTACAGCTCCTCGCCATACTACTATTACGACTACCACTGCTACTAGTCCAACAACTACTACTACTACTACCGGTACTAATACTACTATGACTATTCCAACTCCTACTCCTACTACTACAACTGCTACTTCTTCTATTATTATTCCTCCTCCGCCAATACCTCCTCCTCCTCCTTGTACTATTACTACTATTTCTATTACTACTACTATTACTACTACTACTACTACTACTACTACTACTACCACTACTATAACTACTATTGCTACTGTTGCTGCTGCTGCTGCTACTCATACTCCTACTACTTCTGCTGCTACTACTACAACTGCTACTACTACTACACTGCTACTACTACTACACTGCTACTACAACTACTACTACTACTAGTACTACTAATACTACTACTAGTGCTACTGCTACCTCTGCTACTACTAGTCCAACTCCAACTTCTCCTCCTACTACTATTCCAAATACTACTGCTTCTGCTACTGCTACTATGACTTCTACTGCTACTACTACTTCTACAACAACTACTACTGCTACTACTACTGCTACGACCACTACTACTGCTGCTACTGATACTACTACTAATACTACTGCAACAACAACTACTACTACTACTATTACTACTACTACTTCTATTGCTACTAGTACTACTAGTACTACTACTACTTGTACACCTCCTACAACTACAACCACTACGGTTACTACCACTACTACTACTGCTGTTGTTGCTTCTTCTACTATGCCTACTACTCCTACTACTCCAACTATTGCAATTATAGGTGCTCCTACTACTACTATTGCTACTACTGCTACTCCTATTACCACATGTACTCCTACTCCTACTCATACTACTACTACTACTACAACCAATACTGCTACTGCTACTCCTCCTACTCCTATTATTGCTACTACTGCTACTCCTACAAGTATAACTACAACTCGTACTGCCACACCTACACTAGCTCCTACTACAACTACTACAAATACTATAAATAGTACCACTCCTACTACTACTACTACTACTTCTACTACAGCTACCACTACTACCACTACTGCTACTGTAATTATGACTATTACCACTATTACCACTAGTACTTCTATTCCTACTACTACTACTACTACTAGTACTACTTGTACTACTACTACTACAACTACTATGACTATTACAGCGGCTGCTACTACTAGTACTTCTATTACTAGAACAATTGTTACTACTCCTACTCCTACTCCTACTGGTAGTACAACTCCTACTGCAACTGTTACTACCACTGCTCCAACTACTATTACTCCTACTCCTACTCGTACTACTACTACTACAACTAATACTGCTACAACTACAACTACTACTACTAATACTACTTGTACGACAACAACTACAACAACAACTACTAATACTATTACTACTGATCACGCCACTGTCACTACCACTCCTACTTCTACTGCTGTGACAACTACTCCTAATCCTACTCCTACTTGTACTACAACTAGTACTACGGCTACTAGTACTACTACCATTACTACTACTCCTATTCCGACTCCTACTACTACTTCTAAACCTACTACTAATATTGCTATTACAACAACAACTACTACTATTCCAGCTATTACTGCTATTACTACTACTACTACTATTACTACTACAACTGCTACTATTACTACTACTAATACTACTACCACTACATCAGCTATTACTACTACTATTTTTGCTACTACTTCAAGTACCCCCACCACCACCACTACTACTAATGCTACAATAACTACTACTCTGACTCCTACTACTACTTCTACACCTACTACTAATACTACTATTACAACAACTACTACTATTACAACTACTACTGCTACTACTACTACAACTATTACTACTACTATTACAAGTACTACAAGTACTACTACTATTACTCCTAATTCTTCAACAACTACTCCACCTAATAGTACCGCTACTACTGCTACCACCACCACCACCACTACTACTGCAAATACCACTACTACTACTAATGCTACGACTACTAGTTCTACTACTACAACTACTACTACAACTACTACTACAACAACTACAACTACTACAACTACTTCTACTAGCTCTCCTACTTCTACTACTACATCAATAACTACTACTCATGCTGCTACTACTATAATGATGACTACTACTACTACAATGACAACAACTACCACTACAACTGCTACTAATAGCTACTAATGCTACACTACTATTGCAATTACTTCTACTACTACTAATACTCCTACTACTCCAACTACAATTACTACTACAACAACAACTACTACTACTACAACTACTAGTACTTCTACTACTACTACTTCTAGTACTTCTACCACCACCACCACGACTACTACTACTACTACTACAACTCCTACTACAACTACAACAACTACAACTCCTCCTTCTACTACTACTACTACTCTTACTACTACTATTTCTACTCCTACTACAACTACTTCTGCTTCTACTACTACCACTACTACTACTACTAATGCCATTGCTAGTACTTCTACTACTCCTACTACTATTACTTTTACTACTACTACTGCTAGTGAGACTACGACTACTTCTACTATTTGTACACCTCGTACTACTAGTACGACTGCTGCTCTTGCTGCTACTACTGCAATTATAGTTACTATCGTAATAACTACTATTGTTGTTGCTGCTACTGCTGCAACGCCTAGTATAACTACTTCTACTACTACTACTGCTACTACTACTACTATTACTAAGACTACTACTGTGACTACTGCTACTACTACTACTAGTACTTCTTCTTCTTCTTCTTCTTCTTCTTCTTCTTCTACTACTACTACTACTACTACGATGATGATGACTACCACTACTACTACTACTACTACAATAATAATGACAATAACTACTACTACTACAATGACAAGGACAACTGCTACTACTACTACTACTACTACTAGTACTACTATTAATACTATTACTACTACTTGTACTACTACTCCTCCTCCTCCTCCTCCTCCTCCTTCTATAACTACTACTACTACTACAACAACTAATCATACTCCAACTCCTATTCTTAAAACTACACCTACTACTACTTATGCTACTAGAATTACTACTACTACTACTCCGCCTATTTCTGTTGCTACTAGTACTACAACTACTACTTCTACTACTACAACTGCTACCACTACTACTGCTACTGCAACTACAACTGCTGCTATTACTACTACTGCACATGCTACAAGTACTACTCATACTGCAATAGCAACAACAACTACTACTTCTACTACCACTATTACTACTGCTACTACTACTACCTTTACTACTACTACTGCTGCTCCCACTACTACACTATGACTACAACTATTACTACTTGCACTATTGCAACTCCAATAACTACGACTATTCTTACTACTTCTATAACTACTCCTATTGCTACTACTACTCCTCCTACTATGACTACCTCTACCATGGCTACTGCTTTGCTACCATTAGTACTGCTACCACTACTACTACCACTACTACTACTACTTCTACTACAACTCCAATAACTAGTACTATTCTTGCTACTAACACTGCTACTACTACTATGACTACTTTTACAACTACTCCTATTCCTGCTACTAACAATACTACTACTACTATGACTACTAACTACTACTCCTACTACTACTACAACTACCACTATTATTGCTACTACTATTGCTGTTGCTGCTGCTAGTCCTATCTCTTCTTCACCTACTACTCCAACTACTACTATTACAGCATCTATTATCACTACTACTATTATTACTACTACTACTACTACTACTGCTATTACGGCCATTATTATTACTACCTCTGCTACTATTACTATACTACCACTATAGTAGTAGCAGAAGAAGTAGTTTTAGTATTAGTAGTTGTTGTAGCAGTATCAATAGTAGTTGTTGTCGCAGCAATAGTAGTTGTAGTAGCTGTAGCAGTAGATATAGTAGTAGTTGCAGTAGTAGTAGTGGTAGGAGCATGAACATTTATAGTCGCAGTAGTAGTATGAGCTGAAGTAGTAGTTGCAAGAGTAATACCAGTAGTAGTAGTGATAGTAGTAGTAGAAGTAGTAGAAGTAGTAGTAGTACTAGTAGTAGTACTAGTAGTCACTAAAGTAGTAGTAGTAGTAGTAGGAGTAGTAGTTGTTATTGCAGGAGTAGTTGCGGTAGTTGTAATAGTAGAACTACTTGTAGTAGTAGTATTATTAATAGTAGTAGTAATAGTAGTAGTGGTAGTTGTAGTAGTAGTTGTAACAGTAGTAGCAGTAGTAGTAGTAGCAGCAGCAGTAGTATTAGCAACAGGAGCAATAGTAGCAATAGTAATAGTAGTAGTTGTTGTCATAGTAGTATTAGTAGAAGTTACTGCAGTAGTACTAGTTGTAGGAGTAGTGGTTGTTGTAGTAGAAACAGTACTACCAACAAAGGTAGTAGTAATAGTAGCTATAGTAAAAGCAACAGTAATAGTATTAGTATAAGTAGTAATAGTAGTAGTAGTGGTAGTAATAGTTGTAGCAAAAGTAGTAGAAGTAATGGCTACAGCAAATGTAGCAGCAGCAACATTAGTAGTAGCAGTAGCAGTAGTAGTGGCCGCAGTAGTATCAGGATTAGCAGTAGCAGTAGCAGTAGTTGTAGTAGTAGTAGAAGTAATGTTAGTAGCAGTAATAGTAGTAATAATGCTAGTAGTAGCAGTCATAATTGTAGTACCAGTTCTAGTAGTAGTAATAGTAGTCGTAGTAGTAGTACAAGTTGTAGTCGTACTAGTAGTAGTAGTATTAGTAATGGTCATAGTAGTTGTAGTAGTAGTAGTTGGAGTAGCAATAGTAGTAGGAGTAGTAGTTGAAGTAGTAGTAGTAGTAGTAGTAGTAGTAGCGGTAGAAGTAGTAGTAGTTGTTGTTGTTGTAGTAGTCATAGTCGTAGTAGTTGTAGTAGCAGCAGCAGTAGTAGTAGTAGCAGTAGGAGTTGTAGGATTGTTAGCAATAGTGGTTGTAGTCATAGCAGCAGTAGTAGTAGGAGTAGTAGTTCAGTAATACTACTAGTAGCAGTAGTTGTTGTAGTAGTGGAAATAATAGTAATAGTAGTAGTAGTAGGAGGAGGAGGAGGAGGAGGATTAGTAGTAATACGAATGGTAGTAGTAGTAGTTATTATTGTTGTTGTCATAGTAGTTGTCATAGTTGTAGTAGTAGTAGTAGTTATTATTGGTGTAGTCATAGTAGTAGTCATAGTGGTAATAGTAGCATGAGTTGTAGTCGTAGTCATCATAGTGCAGTACTAGTTGGGGTAGAAGTAACAACAGTAGCAGTAGCCGTAGTCGTAGCAACACTAGCAGTAGTGGCAATAGTAGCAACAGTAGTAGTGGTTGCAGTACTAGTTGTAGCAGTAACAATAGTAGTAGAAGCAGTAGTAGTAGCACTAGTAGTAGCTGTATTAGTAGTAGTAACTAGAGCTATAGCGGTTGTACTAGCGGTATGAGTGATAGTAAGAGTGATAGTAGTAGTAATAGTTATGGTAGTAGAAGAAGTATTAGTAGTGTTAGTAGTACTAGTAGTAGTTGCTATATTTGCAATACCAGTTGCAGTAATAGTTGTATTAGTAGTTACAATAGTAGTAGTAGTAGTTGTTGTTGTTGTAGTAGTAGTAGTAGTAAAAGTAGTAGTAGTAGTAGTAGTAGGACTAGCAGTGACAGTAGTAGCACTTGTAGTAGTAGTTGTAGTAGTAGTAGTAGAAGTAGGAGCAGTGGTAGTTGTGGTAGTAGTTGCAAAAGTAATAGCAGTAATAGTAGCAGTAGTACTAGTCGCAACAGAAGTTGTTGTAGTAGTAGTTGTAGTAGTTGTTTTAGTAGAAGCAATAGTAGCAGTAGCAATAACATTAGCAGCAATTGTAACAGTAGTGGAACTAGCTATAGTAGTAGTAGTAGCTAAAGCGGCAGTAGTAGTAATTATAGTTGTTATAGCAGTACTAGTAGTAGTAGTAGTAGTATTACTAGCAATAGCGGCAGTAAGAGGTTTAGTAGTGGTAGTAGGAGGAGGAGTGAGAGTAGTAGTAGGAGTAGCAGTAGTTTTAGTAGTAGTAGTGTAGTAGTAGAAGTAGTTTTAGTAGTAGTTGCAATAGTTGTAGCAGTAGCAACATTAGCAATAGTCATAGTAGTGGTAGAAGCAGCAGCAGCAGCAATAGTATTAATGTGAGATGTTGTAGCAGTAGGAGTTATAGTAGTAGTAGTAGTGGTAGTAGTAGTAGTAGCAACAGCCGTAGTTGTAGTAGTTGTAGTAGTAGAAGCGGTAGTACTAGTTGTAGTAGCTGTCATTGTAGTAGGAGAAGCAGTAGTGATAGTAGCATTAGTAGTAGTAGCAGTAGTACGTGTTGTAATAGCAATAATATTTGAAGTTGTAGTAGTAGTAGTTGTTGTGGTAGTAGCTATATTAGGAGAAGTGGTAGCAGAAGGAGTAGTAGTAGTAGTAGTAGCAGCAGTAAGAGCGAGAGTAGTAGAAGTAGTGACACCAGTAACCGTGATAGTAGTAGCAGTAGTAGGAGGAGGAGGAGTAGTAATTGTAATAGTAGTGGTGGTAGTAGTAGTGGTAGTAGTGGTAGCAGTAGTAGTTGTAGTAGTAATTTGAAGTAGTAGTTGTAGTAGTGATAATAGCTGTAGTAGTAGGTGTAATAGTAGTTGTTGTTGTAGTAGTAGCAGTAATGGTAATAGTAGTAGTAGTAACAGTTGTAGTAGTTGGAGGAGGAGGAAGAAGAGGATTATTAGAGCATTAGCAGTAGTAGAAGTAGTAATAGTTATAGTAGTAGGGGGAGTAGTGGCAATAGTAATAGCAGTTGTAGTAGTAAGTTATAGTACTGGTAGTCATAGTAGTGATAGTATTAGGAGTAGTAGTAGTAGTAGTATTGTGAAGTAGTAGTAGCAGTAGCGATAGTTGTATGAGTAGTAGTAGCAACAACAGTAGTGGTTATAGTAGTAGTCATAGTGGTAGGAGTAGTAGCAGTAGTAAAAGGTGTAGTAGCAATAGCAGAAGTATAGCAGTTGTAGTAGTGGCAGTAGTAGAGGTAGTAGTAGTAGTAATCATAGTAGAAGCAATAGTTCTTGTTGTTATTATTGTAGTAGTAGTAACAGTAGCAGTAGTAGAAGTAGTAGTAGCATTAGCAAAAGTAATAGTAGTACTAGTAGCAGTAGTACTTGTACTTAGTAGTACTAGTAGTAGTACTATTAGTAGTAGTTGTTGTTATTATTGTAGTAGTAGTGGTAGCAAATGTAGTAGTAGTTGCTATTGTTGTAGTAGTAGTAGTAATAGTAGTAGTAGTAGTTATTGTTGTTGTTGTAGTAGTAGTAGTAATAGTAGTAGCAGTAGTATTAACAGAAGTTGTAGCAATAGTAGTAGTAGTAGTAGCAGGAGTAGAAGTAGTAGTACCATTAGTAGTAGCAGCAACAGAAGTAGCAGTAGTAATAGAAGCAATAGTAGTAGTAGTAGGAGTGTAGTAGTAGTAGTAGTAGAAGATTAAGTATTAGCAGTAATAGTAGTAGTGGTAGTAGCAGCAGCAGTAGTAGTAGTAATAGAAGCAGGATTTATAGTTGTAGAAGTAGTCATTGCTGTAGTAGTATCAATAGTAGTACAAGTAGCAGTAGTCATTGTAGTAGTACTATTAGCAGTAACAGTAATCGCAATAGTAGTAGCATTAGCAATAGTAACAATAGCAACAGTAGTAGCAGTTGTTGCAGTGGCATTTGTAGTAGTAGTTGTTGTAGTAGTGGTACTCGTAGTTGCAGTAGCGGTTGTGGCAGTTGTTCTAGCAGTAAAAAATGTATAAGTTGTAGTAGTAATAGTAATAGCAGAAGCAGTTGTTGTAGTTGCACTAGTTGTTGTTGTTGTAGTAGTAGTAGTAGCAGTAGTAGAAGCAGCTGTAGTAGTTGTAGGAGAAGTAGTAGTGGTTGCTCTAGTGGTAGGAGGAGTAGTAGTAATAGTAGTAATAATTATAGTAGTAACAGTAGTATCGGTAGAAGTAGTAGTAGTAGTAGTAGTAGTAGTAGTAGCCATTGTAGTAGTACGAGGAGGAGTAGTAGTAGGAGTAGCAGTAGTAGCAGTAGGAGTAGTAATAAGTAGTAGTACTAGTAGCAGTAGGAGTAGTTTTAAGTAGTAGTAGTTGTTGTTGTTGTTGTGAATAATAGTAGCAGTAGTAGTTGTTGTTGTAGTAGTAGGAGTAATACCAGCGGTAGTAGTAGTAGTAGTAGTAGTAGCAGCAATTATAGTTGTAGTAATGGCTATAGCAGAAGTAGTAGTAGCAGCAGCAGCAGTAGTAGTAGCCGTAGTTGTAGTAGCAATTGTAGCAGTAGTAGCTATTGTAGTAGTAGTAGTATCAATAGCAGTAGTAATTATTGTAGTAGTAGCAATAGTGGTTATTATAGTAGTAGTAGTAGTAGTGTTTGTTGTTGTTGTTCTAGTTGTTGTTGTAGTAGTAGTTGTCACAGTAGTAGTAGGAGTTTGGCAGTAGTGCTAGTAGCAGTAGTAGTAGTAGTAGTAGTAGTAGTAGTAGTAGTAGTAGTAGTAGTAGTAGTAGCAATAGTAGCAGCAATAGCAGCAGGAGTAGCAGTTGTAAAAGTTGAAGTAGCTGGAGTGTTGGCAACAATATCAGTAGTAGGAGTAGTAGCAATTGTAGGAGTAGTAGTATAGTAATAGTACTATTAGAAATAGTAGTTATTGTAGCTGTAGAGATTGTAGTAATAGTAGTAGTAGTAGTAGCTACTACTACTACTACTACTACTACTACTACTACTACTACTACTACTGCTACTACTACTACTACTACTACTACTAGAAGTTGTAGTGATAGTGGTAGGAGTAGTAGTTATAGCTGTGGTAAAAGTTGTAGTAGTTATCCTAGTGTTGGTAGGTGTGGCAGTAGTAGTAGTTGTAGTAAGAGTGGTAGTACTAACAAGAGTTGTAGTAGTACTGGTCATAGAGTGGTAGTAGTAGGAGTAGAAGTAGCAGTAATTGCAGTAGCAGTAGTCATAGCAGTAATAGTAGTAGTAGCAGAGTAGTAGCAGTAGTAGAGGTAGCAGTACTAGTAGTAGTAGTAACAATACTAGTAGAGCAGTAGTAGTAGCAGCAAAAGTAGCAGTATTAGTAGTAGTAGTAGTAGTAGACGTAGTAGTAGCTGGAGCGGTAACAGTTCTAGTAGTAGTATGAGTAGAAGTAAGTGTAGTAGTAGTTGCAATAGTTCTAATAGCAAAAGAAGTAGCAATAGTGCTAGTGGTAGTTGTAGTTGTTGTAGTATTAGCATTAGTAGTTACTATAGTAGTAGCTTTAGTAGTAACAGAAGCAATTATAGAAGTAGTAGTACTAGCAATAGTGGTAGTAGTAGTCGTACTAACCGTTCTGGTAGTAGTTGTAGTTGTAGTATTGGTGGTGGTGGTGGTAGAAGTAGCAGTAGTAGTGGTAGGACTAGCAGTGGCAATTGTAGAAGCAGTAGTACTAGCAGTAGTGGTAGTAGTAGTCGTACCGACCGTTCTGGTAGTAGTTGTAGTAGTAGTTGTGGTGGTGGTGGTAGAAGTAGTGGTAGGACTAGCAGTGGTACTAGTAGTAGTTGTAGTAGTAGTAGTAGTAGTAGTAGTAGTAATAACAGTAGTAGTAGGATTAGAAATAGCTACAGTAGCAGTAGCAAAAGTTGTAGCAGCAATAGTAGCAGTTGTAGTAGTCACAGTAGAAGTTGTAGTAGCTATAGTTGTAGCAGTTGTTTTAGGAAAAGAAATTGTTGCAGTAGCAATAACATTAGCAACAGTTGCAGAAGTTGTAGTACTACTGTAGTTGTAGTAGTAGTTGCAGTAGTTTTAGCCAAACTTGTATCTATAGCAGTGGTTGTTGTTGTTGTACTTGTTGTAGAAGTAGTAGTAGTCATGGTAGTAGTTGTAGTAGTAGTAGCTGTATTACGAGCAATAGAGGAAGTTGGAGTTGCAGTAGAAGTAGTAGTAGTTGTTGGAGGGAGAGTATTTGTTGTCGTCATAATAGTAGTAGTAGTAGTGTAGCAGTAGTAGCAACAACAGTATTAGCAGTAGTAGCAATAGCAGTCGTAGTAGCAACATTAGCAATTGTCACAATTGTAGTAGTAGTTGCGGTAGTAGTAGTAGTAGAATTATTGTGAGTAGTAGTAGCAGTAGGAGTTTTAGTAGTAGCATTAGTGGTAGTATTAGTTATAGTAGTAGTAGTAGTAGTAGCAACAACAACATTAGTTGCAGTAGTTTTTGTAGCAGTAGTCATCATAGTAGTAGGAGTAGAGCTGTAGTAGCAATAGTAGTAGTAGTAGCAGTAGCAGCAGCAGTAGCTATAGTAGTAGCAGAAGGAGGAGGAGGAGTAGTAGTAGTTGGCATAGTACTTATAGTAGTTGCAGCAGCAGTAGCAGTAGTAGTATTAGGAGAAGTGGTAGCAGAAGGAGTAGTACTTGTTGTAGTTGCAGAAGTGAGAGTAGTAGTAGTAACAATTGTAGTTGTAGTAGTAGTAGCGAGTAGCAGAGGTCATAGTGGTAGTAGTAGTTGTTGTAGTTGTTATTATTGTTGTTGTAGTAGTAGTAATAGTAATAGTAGTAGTAGTAACAATTATAGTAGTAGGAAGAGGAGTAGTAGTAGTAACAGTTGTGGCAGTAATATTAGTAGTAGTTGAAGTAGAAGTAGTAGTAGCAGTAGTAGCAGTATTATGAAGTAGTAATAGTAGCAGTAGGAGTAGTAGGAGTAGCAATAGTTGTAGGAGTAGGAGCAACTGCAGTAGCAGTAGTTGTAGTTATAGTAGAGCAATTGTAGTAGTCATAGTAGTAGAGGTAGTAGTAGTAGTAATAGTAGTAGTAGTAGCAATAGTACTAGTTGTATATGTAGTGGGAGTAATAGTAGTAGTAGTAGTTGCAGTAGCATTAGTAAAAGAGCTGTACTTCTAGTAGTAGTAGTCGTTATTGTTTTACTTAGTAGTAGTTAAAGTGGTAGTAGTAGTAACTGTTGTTGTTGTTGTTTTTGCAGTAGTAGTTGTGGTTGTAGCGATAGTTGGAATGTAGTTGTACTAATAGTAGCAGAAGTAGTAGTATTAGTAGCAATAGTAGTAGTAGTAGTAGTAGCAATAGTAGAAGTAATGGGAGTGTTCGCAACAGTAGCAGTAGTATGAGTATTGTAGTAATAAAAGTAGTAGTGGCAGTAGTAGGAGAAGTAGTTGTAGCAGTAGTAGAAGTAGTAGTAGTGGTCATAGTATTAGTACTAGTAGTAGTGGTAGTTGGAGGTGTAGTTGTAGACTAGTAGTAGTAAGAGTAGAAGTAGAAGTACTAGCTGTAGCAGTAGTCGTAGTAGTAGTAGTAGTAGTGGTTGCTGTAGTAGCAGTGGTAGCAGTACTAGTAGTAGTAGTAATAGTAGTAGCTGTAGCAGTGGTGGTAGCAGTAGAAGTAGCAGTATTAGTTGTAGCAATTGTAGTAGTAGTAGTAGTAGTAGAAGTAGTAGCTAGAGCAGTAGTAGTTGTAGTAGCAGTATAAGTAGTAGTAAGAGTAGTAATAGTAGCAATAGTTGTTTGTAGTAGTAGAAGAAGTAGCAATAGCGGTAGTAATAGTAGTAGTAGTTGCAGAATTAGCAGAAGTAGTTACAGTATTATTAGTTTTAGTAGTAGCAGAAGCAATTATGGTAGCAGCAGTAGTTGTAGTACTAGTATTAGTAGCTGCAGTTGTACTAATAGTAGTAGTAGTAGTGGCAGATGTAGCAGTAGTAGTAGTAGGACTAGCAATGACAATAGTAGTTGTAGTAGTTGTAGTAGTAGTAGTAGTAGTAGTAGTAGTAGTAGTAGTAGCAGTAGTTGGAGCAGTAGTAGTTGTTGTAGCAGTAGCAAAAGTAATAGGCAAAGTAGTAGCAGTAGTAGTATTCGCAATAGAAGTTGTCATAGCAATACTTTCAGCAGTTGTTATAGCTGAAGCAGTAGTCGTAGTAGCAGTAACATTAGCAGCAGTTGCAGTAGTAGTAGTACTGCTGAAGTAGTAGTAGTAGTAGCAGTAGTACTTTTAGCCTTAGTAGTAGCTTCAGAAATAGTATTAGTAATTGTAGTTGCTGTAGTAGTAGTAGTCGTAGTATTAGTTGCAATAGTAATAGTAGTATTACGAACAGCAGTGGTAGTTCGAGTAATAGTATTAGGAGGAGGAGGAGGTGGAGGAGTGGGAGTAGTTGTAGTAGTAATAGTAATAGTCGTAATAGTAGTAGTAGTAGCCGCAGGAGTAGTAGTAGTATTATGAGTAGTAATAGCATTAGGAGTTATAGTTGTAGTAGTAGTGGTTGTAGTAGTTGTAGTGGTTGTAGTGGTTGAAGTAGCAGTAGTAGTAGTAGAAGTAGCAGTAGCAGTCGTAGTAGTAGGAGTCGTAGAAGTGATAGTAGCATTTGCAGCAGCAGCAGTAGCAGCAGCAGTAGTTGTTGTAGTAGTAGTAGTAGGAGTAGGAGTAGTAGCAGTAGTAGTTGTAGTAGAAGGAGTAGTAGCAGTGATAGTGGTAGTAATAGTAGTAGAAGAAAGAGTAGTAGTAGTGGTGGTTGTAGTAGTAGTAGTATTAGGAGAAGTGGTAACAGAAGGAGTAGTAGTAGCAGTTGCAGCAGGAGTGAGAGTAGTAGTAGTAGGTGGAGGAGGAGGAGTAGTAGTGATACTAATAGTAGTGGTAGTAGTAGTAGTGGTAGTGGTGATAGTGGTAGTAGTTGTAGTTTTTGTGGTAGTAGTAGTAGTCGTAATAGTAATAGCAGTAGTAGCAACAGTTGTTGTAGTAGGAGCAGTAGTATAGCAGCAATTGTAGTAGTAGTAGTAGTTGTTGTGCTAGTAGTATTAGCAGTAGTAGAAGTAGAAGTGGTAGTAGGAGTAATAGTAGTTGTAATAGTAGTAGTAGTAGTAGAATTGTGAAGTAGTAGTAGCAGTAGCAATAGTTGTAGGAGTAGCAGCAGCAGCAGCTGTAGTAGCAGTTATGGTAATAGTAGTAGGAGTAGTAGCAGTAATAAAAGTAGGAGTAGTAGTAGCAGCAGTAGGAGTAGTAGCAATAGTAGTAGTAGTAGGTGTAGTAGCAGTAGCAGAAGTAGTTGTTGTAGAAGTTCTAGTAGTAGTAGTAATGGTAGTAATTGTGTAGTAGTTGTAGCAAAAGTAGCTGTAGTGGAAGGAGTAGTAGCAGTAGAAGTGTTAGCTGTAGTAGTAGTTGTTGTTGTAGTAGTAGTAGTAGTAGTAGTAGTAGTAGTAGTAGTAATATTATTATTAAATAGTAGTTGTTGTAGTAGTAGCTGCAGATGTAGCAGTAGCAGTAGTAGCAATAGTAGCAGTAGCAGAAATAGTGACAGTAATAGTAGTGCTAGGAGTAGTTGTTGCAGTAGTAGTTGTTGTAGTTGTAATCGTAGTATTAGTTGTAGTAATAGTCGTAGTAGGAGATGGAGTCAGAGCAAAAGTAGTAGTCATAGTTGGAGTAGTGGTAGTAGTAGTAGTTGCAATAGGAGTCGTAGTACTAGTAGTAGTGTTGTTGTTGTAGTAGTAGTAGTATTAGCTAGACTAGTAGTAGTAGTAGCAGCAGTGGTAGTAGTAGCAATAGTAGTAATAGCATCTGCAATAGTGGTTGTAGCAGTAGTTGTAGTAGTAGTAGTATCAGTAGCGGTACTAGTAGCAGTAGCTGTACTATTAGCTACAGAAGTAATAGCAATAGTAGTAGCTTTAGTAGTAGTAGCAGTAGCCGCAGTAGTAGCAGTTGTCGTAGTAGTATATATAGTAGAAAATAGCAGTAATAGTGGTAGTACTAGTAGCAATAGTTGTAGCAGTGGAAAAAGTGTCTGTTGCAGTGGTAGTAGTAGTAGCAGCAGCAGTTGTTGTAGTAGTATTAGTTGTAGTAGTAGTAGTGGTTGTGGTGGTGGTGGTGGTGGTGGTAGTAGTAGTAGCTGTAGTAGTTGTAGCTATAGCATTAGTCGTACTAGTAGTGATAGTAAGAGTAGTAGCAGCATCAGTAGTCTTAGCGGTAGTAGAAGTAGGAGAATTGGTAGTAGTTGTAGTAATAGCAGTAGCAGTAGCAGTAGTAGTAGAATGATTAGTAGCGGTAGTTGCAATAGTAGTAGTAGCGATAGTAGTAGTAGTAGTTGTTGTTGTTGTTGTTGTAGCTATCCTAGTGGAAGTGGTTGCAGATGTAGTGGTAGTGGTAGTTGTTGTTGGATTAGTAGGAGTAGCAGTAGCAACAGTAGCACTAGTAGTTGTAGTGGCTGTAGTAGTGCTAGCAGTAGTAGCAGTTGTAGATGCTATAGTCGCATTAGTAGTAGAAGTCGTGATAGTAGTAGTTGCAGTAGTAGAAGTTATAGTCATAGTAGTTGTTGTTGTAGCAATAATAATAGTTGTAGTAGCAGTAGTAGTAGTAATAGTAGTAGTAGAAGAAGTAGTTGTTGGAGCAGTAGTAACAGTTGCAATAGTAGTAGTTGTAGTAGTAGTAGTAGCTATAGTAGTAGTAATAGTAATAAATATAGCAGTGGTAGTAGTAGCAGTAGCGGTAGAAGTAGGAGTAACTAGTAGTAGTAATAGCAGCAGCAACAGTAGCAACAGCAGTAGTAGTAGTAGTAGAAGTAGTAGCATTACTAGCAGTTATAGTCGCAAAAGCAATAGTAGCAGAAGTAGTA
>RXID01015774.1:20000-34410 GCA_005019695.1 Trichopus zeylanicus subsp. travancoricus | reverse complement strand
GTAGTAGTAGTAGTAGTAGTAGTAGTAGTAGTAGTAGTAGTAGCAGTAGTAGTAATTGTATTAGTAGAAGCGGTAGTAGCAATAGTCGGGGAAGTCAAGTGGCAGCAGCAGCAGTGGTAGTAGAACTAGAAGTAGTAGTGATAGTAGTAGTAGTAGAAGCTGTTGTACTAGTAGGAGAAGGGGGAGATGAAGAGTAGTAGTATGAGTAAAAGTAAATTTAGTTGTAGTACTAATTGTAGTAATGGTAACGGTAGTAGTAGTTACAATAGTAGTAGTAGTAGTAGTAGCAATGGTAGTAGTTGGAGAAGTAGAAGTAGTAGTCGTAGCAGTTGTAGCACTAGTAGAAGTAGTTGTAGTACTAGTAAACTGGACATAGTAGGAGTAGCAGCAATAGTAGTAGTAGTAGTAGTAGTAGTAGTAATAGTAATGGCAGTCATAGCAGTAGTAGTTGTACTAGCAGTAGTTATAGTTGCGAAAGTAGTAGTACTTGCGGTAGTAGTAGTAGTAGTAGTAGTAGGGTGGTAGTGCTAGTAGTAGTAGGATGAGATGTTATATTAGTAGTAGTAGTTGTTGTTGTTGTAGTTGTAGTAGCTGCAGTACTGACAGTAGTAGTAGTGGTGGTAGTACTAACAATAGTAGTAGTAGTAGCAGGAGTAGTAGTAGTAGCATTAGTAGTAGCAATAGGAGTAGTAATTGCTATAGTAGTGGTAGTAGTAATAGTTGAAGTAGTAGTAGTGGCTGCAGTAAGAGTCGCAGTAGTTATAATAGTAGTACTAGTAGTAGTTGTTGTAGCAGTAGAAGTAGCAGAAGTAATAGTATTAGCAACAGTAGCAGTAGTAGTACCTATTGTAGTAGTGGTCGTAATAGTCGTAGCTGTAGTATTGGTAGCGATAGAAGTAGTTGAAGTAGTAGCAGTAGTAGTATTTGTAGTGCAAGTGGTAGTACTAGTAGTAGGAGATGTAGTAGTAGAAGCAGAAGATGTAATTGAACTAGTAGCGGAAGTAGTAGCAATAGTAGCGGCAATTATTATAGTGGTAGCAGTTGTAGCAGCAATGACCACAGTAGTAGTAGTGCAGTAATAGTAGTAGTTGTAGTAGTTATAGTAGTAACAGTAGTAGCAATAGTAGTAGCGGCAACAACAATAGTAGTAGTAGTGGTTGTAGTAATAGCAATAGCAGCTGTAGTTGTAGTAGTAACAGTAGCTGAAGTAGTAGTATCAGCAGCAGTAGCAAAAGTAATATGACCTGAAGTAGTTGAAATAGGATTGGTAGCCCCAATATCAATAGTAGTAGTAGAGGTAGTAGTAGTAGCAGAAGCAGAAGTTCCAGTAGTAGTAGCAGCAGCAGTTGTAGTAGTACTTTTACCAGTTATAGCAGTTGTAGTAGTTGTAGCAGCAGCCGAAATAGCTGTTGTAGTAGTAGCAGTAGCTGTTGTCTTAGTTGCAGTATTAGCGGTAGTAGCAGTAGCAGCAGTAGTAATAGGAGTACCACCAGTAGTTTTAAAAGTACAAGTGGTAGCAGTAGTAGTAGTAATAGTGGCAGCAGCAGCAGTAGTAGTAGTAGTAATAGTTGTCGCAGAAGTAATAGAAGTAGTAGTAGTAGTAGAAGAAGAAGCAGTAGTAGGAGCAATAACCAGAATCATAGTAATAGTAGAAGTAGCAACAGTAGTAATTATTATTATTATTATTATTATTATTATTATTATTATTATTATTATTATTACTAGTAGTATTTGTAGTGGTAGCAGTAGCTATAGTAGTAGTAGTTGTTGTAGTAGTACTAAGAGCAATAGCAGTAGTAGCAGTATTAATAGCTGGAATGGTAGTAGTAAAAGTTGTAATAGTAGCAGTAGTAATAAAAGTAGTAGTAGTTATTGTTGTTGTAGTAGTAGCTGTTGTTGTAGTAGTACTAGCAGTAGTAGCAATAGCAGCAGTAATAGTGGTAATAGTAATAGTATTGGTAGCTGTAGTGACAGTAGTGGCAGTTGTAGTAGTAACAGTACGAGCAGTAGTATAAGTGACAACAGTAGTAGTAGTAGTAGTATAAGTAGTAGTAGAGGTAGTAGTAGTAGTAGAAGAACAAGAAGTGGTAGCAGTTGTAGTTGTAGTAGTATTAGTATAAGTAATAGTAGTAGTGCCAGTTGCAGTAGTAGTAGAACGCTTAGTGATAGTAGTAGTATCAGTAGTAGTAGTTGTTGTTGTTGTAATAGTAGTAGGAGTAGTGGTAGTAGTAGCAGTAGCAACAGTAGTAGCAGTAGTAGAAGTTGTAGTAGTAGTACTAGCAGGAATTGCAGTAGCTATAGTAGTAGATGTAGTAGTAGTAGTACTAGCAGTAGTTGTAATAGTTGTAGTAGCAGTTGTCGTAATAGTAGTAGTAGCAATATAACTCATAGTACTAGTTGTAGTGGTAGTAGTAGTAGCAAAAGTTGTAATAGAAGTTATAATAGCAACTACAGCAGTAGCAGCAGAGTACTAGCAATAGCAGTAGTAGTTATAGTATGGCAACAGCGGCAATAGTAGTAGTAGTCGTAGTTGCACTAGTGGTTGTAGTATTAGTAGCCACTTTAGTAGTAGTCATAGTAGTAGTAGTATTGTTGTTGTTGTATTAGCCGAAGTAGTGGCAATAGTAGCAGTAATGGTAGTAGTAGTAGCCATTATGGTAACAGTAGTAGTATTAGTAGCAGTAGAAGTAGCATTAGTACCAGCAATCGCAGTAGTAGGAGTAGTAGGAGTAGTAGCAGTAGCAGTAGTAATAGCAATAATAGTAGTAGCAGTAGCCAAAGTAGTAGTAGAGGTAGTTGGAGTAGTGGTGGTAGCAGCTGTTGTAGTAGTTGTACTGGTATTAGAAGTAGTGGTAATAGTAGTAGTAGTAGTAATAGTAGTAGTAGATGTAGTTCTAGTAGAAGCAGTATTAGTAGAAGCAGCATAGGAAGCAATAGTCAAAGTAGTTGTAGTAGTAGGAATTGTAGTAGTGGAAGCAGGAGTAGGAGTAGTAGTACTAGTAGTAGTAGTAGTAGCAGCAGTAGTAGGACGAGTAGTAGTAGCCAAGGTAGTATTAGTGGTAGTAGGAGTAGTAGCAAGAGTAATATTAGTAGTAGTTGTTGGAGTAGCAGTAGTAGTAGTGGTAGCAGTAGCTGTAGCAGTAGGAGTAGCAATAGTAGTAGTTGTAGTAGAAGTAGTAGTAGTAGTAGTAGTAGTCGTTGTTGTTGTTGTTGTTGTTGTTATTGTAGTAGTAGTAGAAGTAGTTGTAGTAGTAGTAGTCTTAGTAGTAGGAGTAGGAGTAACAATAGTTGTAGTAGTAGTAGTAGTAGCAGTATTAGTAGTAGTAGTAGTAGTAGCAGTTGTTGTTGTTGTTGTAGTATTAGTAGCAGGAATAGGAGTAGCAGTAGTAGTGGTAACAATAGAAGAATTAGTAGTTCTAGCTGTAGTAGTAGTTCCAAAAGCAACATTAATAGTAGTAGGAGTAGTAGCAATGGAAGTCATAGTAGGAGTAGGAGTAGCAGCAATGGAAGTAGTAGTATGAGTAGTAGTAGTAGGAGTTGCGTTAGGAATAGTAGTAGCAGTAGTAATAGTTGCAATTATAATAGTAGCAGTAGTAATACTAGTAGTAGTGGTAGTAATAGGAGTTGTAGTTGGAGTAGTAGGAGTACTAGTAGGTGTAGCAATGGAAGCAGTAACAGTAGTAGCGGTAATAGTAGAATTTTTAGTAGTATTAGGAGTAGTAGGTGTAGTAGTAGTAGCAGTAGTAGTAGCAAAAGCAGCATCAGTAGTAGTAGTAATAGTTTTAGTCGAAGTAGTGGTAGTAGTAGTTGTAGCAGCAGTAGTTGTTGTAGTAGCACTAGTAGTAATAGAAGTTGTGGTAGTAGTAGTAGTTGTTGTTGTAGTAGTAGTAGTGGTAGTACTGGTTGTGTTAGTAGTAGTAGTAGTAGTAGTAGTAGTAGTTTTCGTAATAGTAAGAGCAACAATAGCAGCAATAGTAATAACGACAGTCAAAGTAGTGGTAGTTGCAGTAGTAGTAGTAGGCGAAGTAGTAGTATTACCAGCAATAGCTATAGTAGTAGTAGTATTTGTGGCAGTAGGAGAAGAAGTAGGTATAGTAGAAGGATATGAAGTAGGTATAGTACTAGCGGTAGTGGTAGCAACAACAGCAGTAGTGGCAATAGCGGCAGAAATAGTAGTATTACCAATATCGGTTATAGCAGTAGTAGTTGTGGTAGCTGTGGTAGAAACGTTATTAGTTGCAATAGTAGTGGTAGTAGTAGTAGAAACATTATTAGTAGCAATAGTAGTTATAGTAGTAGCAACAGTAGCAGTTGTAGTAGTAGTTGTTGTAATACTAATAGCCGTTGTCGTAATAGACGTAGCTATAGGAGCAGTAGTAGCAGAAGTAGTAGTTGTCTCAGTCGTAGTTGTAGTTTCAGAAGTAGTAGTAGTAGTAGTAGTAAAAGTAGTAGTAGTAGTTGTTGAAGCAGAAGTAGTAGTAGTAGTAGCAGTAGCAGTTGAAGCCATATTAGCAGTAGCAGTAGTGATATTAGTACTTATAACAGTTGTAGTAGTGGTAGCAGTTGTAGTAGTAGTAGTTGTACTAGTAGTAGCTATTGTTGTAGAAGCTGTAGTGACAATAGTAGTAGCAGTAATAGTAGTGGCAGAAGTTGTGGCTGTTGTACTTGTAGTAATAGTAATAGCTGAAGAAGTCACAGTAGTATTACCAGTAGTTGTAGTTAAAGTACTAGTAGTAGAAGAAGAAGTAGTAGGAGCAGTAGTATTATTAGAAGCTGCAGCACTAGTAGCAGCAGTAGCGGTAGTAGTTCTAGTAGTATTCGTAGTAGTTGTAGCAGATGTAGTAGTAGTAGCAGTAGCTATAGTAGTAACTGTAGTAGCAATCGCAGTAGAAGTAGTAGTAGTAGTTGTTGAAGCCGTATTAGTAGTTGCAACAGCAACAATAGCGTAGTAGTAGTAGTCGAAGTTGTAGTAGCAATAGTAGTAGCAGAAGTAGTCGTAGCACTAATAGTAGTAGCAATAGGAGTAGTAGTACTAGTAGCAATAGTAATAGTCGTAATAGCAGTAGCTGCAACAACAATAGTTGTAGTAGTAGTATAGTAGTAGGAGTAATAGTAGTAGTAGTAGTAGCAATAGCAGTAGTGGTAGCAGTAGTAGTAGCAGTAGTAGTAGTACCAATATCAGTAGTAGTAGTGGTAGTAGTACTAATAGTAGTTGAAATGATACTACTAGTAGTTGTAGTAGTGGAAGTAGAAGTAGAAGTAGTAGTTGTAGTTGTAATTGTTGTTGTTGTTGTTGTTGTTGTTGTTGTTGCAGTAGTAGTAGTAATAGTGGTAGCAGTGGGAGTAGTAGTACTTGTAGTAGTAGTTGTAGTAGTAGTTTTGGTAGTAGTACTAGAAGTAGTAGTAGTTGTTGTCGTAATA
This sequence comes from Trichopus zeylanicus subsp. travancoricus, assembly GCA_005019695.1. Classification (NCBI taxonomy): domain Eukaryota; kingdom Viridiplantae; phylum Streptophyta; class Magnoliopsida; order Dioscoreales; family Dioscoreaceae; genus Trichopus; species Trichopus zeylanicus. The sequence goes on along the minus strand of RXID01015774.1, from coordinate 28,989 downwards.
GTAATAGTAGTTGTTGTAGTAGGAGTAGCAAGTCATGGTAGTAGTAGTAGTAGTAGTGGGAGTAGTGATAGTAGTAGTCGTGGGAGTAGTTGTAGTAGTAGTAATAGTAGGAGTAGTAGTAGTTGTGGTTGTTGTTGTAGTAGCAGTGGTAGTTGTAGTCATAGTAGTAGTAGTAGTAGTTGTTGTAGTCATAGCAATAGTAGTAATAGTAGTTGTAGCAACAGGAATTGTAGAAATAGAAGTAGTAGTGGTAGTAGTAGTTAAAGTATTCCTCAAATTAGTAGTACCACTAGTAGCAGCAGTAGTAGTATAGTAGTAGTAGTGCTACTTGTAGTACAAGTGGCAATTGAGTAGTAAAAGTTGTAGTAGCAGTAGAAGCATCAGTAGTAGTCGTAGCAGTAGTACGAGTAGTAGTGGTCATCGTAGTTGTAGTTGTAGTAGGAGTAGCAGTTGTTTTAGTTGTAGCAGTAGAACCATTAGTAGCAGTAGTAGGCATAGTAGTAATAATAATAGAAGTAGTAGTAGTAGTAGTAGTAGTAGTAGTAGCTGGAGTTGTAGAAGCAACAGGAGTAGTAGAAGTAGTAGCAGCCGTAGTAGTAATAGTAATAGTAGTAGTAGTAGTGGGAGTTGTAGAAGTAGTAGTAGTCCTAGCAATTATAGCAGAAGCAATAATTGTAGTAGTAGTAGGAGTTGTAGTAGTTATAGTAGTAGTAGCAGTAGTAGCATTCATAGCTGTAGTAGTGGTAATAGTGGTTATAGTAGTAGTAGCAGCAGTAGTAGCATTCGTAGCTGTAGTAATGGTAATAGTAGTTGTAGTAGTAGTTGTAGCAGTAGTACTAGTACTAGTAATTGTGGCAGAACTAGTAATTCTAGTTGTAGTAAAAGTAACAGGAGTAGTAGTACTAATAGTAGTAGCAATAGTAGTAGTAGTAGTAGATAAGTAGAAGTAGTAGAAGTTGCAGCAGCAGTAGTAGTAGAAGGAGCAATAGTAGTAGTAGCAGCAGTAGTAGTAGCAGAAATCGTAGTAGTAGTAGTAGTTGAAGTAGTAGTTGTTGTAGTACTTGTTGTAGCAGCAGAAGTAGTAGTAGCAATAGCAGTAGAAGTTGTTGTTGTAGTAGTAGTCCAAGTAGTAGTAGTATTAGTATAAGAAGTAGTAGTAGTAGTAGTTGTAGAAGTAGTAGTAGCAGCAGCAGCAGTAGTAGCAGTCGTTGTAGCAGTAGTAGAAGTTGCTGTAGTTGTATTAGTGCTAGAAGTAGTAGTAGTAGTATTGGTAGTCAAGGTTGTAGTAGCAGTAGTGGGAGTAGTAGTAGTAGTAGTAGCAACTGTAGTAGCAGTACTTCTATTAGTAGATCTTGTCGTTGTCGTTGTTCTTGTTGTAGAAGTTGTAGTAGTCATTGTTGTAGTTGTTGTAGTAGTAGGAGGAGGAGGAGAAGTAGTAGCAGCAGTAGTAATCATATTAGTTGTAGTATTAGTTGTTGTAGTAGTAGTAGTTGCAATCATGGCAATAGTAGTTATAGAAGTAGTTGTTGTTGTTGTAGTGGTAGTAGAAGTAGAAGCTGCAGCAGTAGTAGTAGTAGAAGTAGATCTAGCAGCAGTAGTTGTTGTAGAAGTAGCAGCAGCAGTTGTTGTATAAGTAGCATTAGTAGTAGCAGTAGCAGTAGAAGTAGTAGTAACACTAGTGGTAGTAGTAATTGTAGTAGTTGTAGAAGTAGCTGTAGTAGTAGAAGTTATAGTAGTAGTAGTAGCAGCCGGAGTCCTAGTACTAGTTGCAGTTGGAGTAGTAGTGCTAGTAGTAGTAGGAGCAGCAGCAGTAGTTGTAGTAGTAATAGTAGTAATGGAAGTACAAGTATTGGTAGTAGTAGTTGTAGCAGCAACGGTAATAGCAGAAGTACTAGGAGTAGTGGCTGTAGTAGTGGAAGAAGAAAAAGTAGAAGAAGTAGTAGTAGTAAATGTAGTATTAGGAGTAGTAGTCATAGTAGTCGCAATAGTTGCAACAGTAGTGTAGTAGTAGTAGTAGTAGTAATAGTGGTAGTAGTATTAGTAGCAATAGTAGTAGAAGTTGTGGAAGTAGAAGTAGTAGTAGTAGTAGTAGAAGTAGTAGCAGCAGTAGTAGTAGAAGTAGCAGCAGTAGTAGTAGTAGTAGTACTAGTAGTAGTTGTTGTTGTTGTAGTAAGAATAGTAGCCGCAGAAGTAGTAGTAGCAGTAGCAGTAGAACTTGTAGTAGTTGGAGTAGTACTACTAGTTGTAGTAGTGGCAAAAGTAGTAATTGTAGTAGTAGTTGAAGCAGTAGTAGTAGTAGTGGAGGCAGGAATCATAGTACTAATAGTCGTAGTAGTAGTTGCTGTGGTAGTACTTGTGCTGGTATTAGTTGTAGCAGTAGTAGTAGTAGTAATAACAATAGTAGTAGTGGTAGTAAAAGTTGTTGTAGTAGTAGTAGGTGTAGTAAATTAATAGCAGTCGTTGTAGCAGCAGTGCTAGTAGAAGTACTAGTAGTAGTAGTAGAAGTAGAAGTAGAAAGTTGGAGTAACATTAGTAGTACTAGTAGTAGTAGTAGTAGTAGTAGTAGTAGTAGTAATAGTAGCGATAGTAGCAACAATAGTCGTAGTAGTAGTAATGGTTGTAGTTGTAGTAGTGGTAGTAGTAATAGTAGCAATAGTAGTAGTATTGGTAGAAGTAGAAGTAGTAGTAGTTGTAGCAATAGTTGTAGTGGTAGTAGTTGTAGAAGTAGTAGTAGGAGTAGTTGGTGTAGGAGTAGGAGTGGTAGCATGAGTAGCAACAGAATAAATACCCACAATTACAGTAATAATAGAAGTAGTAGCAGTTGGAGTAGTCGTTGGAGTAGTAGTAGCAGTAGTAGTACGAGTTGCAGTAGTAGTAGTTGTTGTTGTTGTAGAAGAAGTTGGAGCACACATGGCAGTTGTAGTAGTAGTAGGACGAGGAGTTGTAGAAGTGGCAGTACTGGTTGTTATTGTAGTAGTAGTAGTAGTAGTAGTACTAGTAGTAGTTGTAGTAGAAGTAGTAGCTGTAGGAGTAGTAGTAGTAGTATTAGCTATAGTAGTAGTAGCAATAGGGGTAGTTGTATTAGTAGTAGTTGTAGTAGTAGTTGTAGCAGTAGTAGTAGTATTAGCAGCAGAAGAAGTAGTAGTAGTTGTAGTAGTGGGAGTAGTAGTAGAAGTTGTAGTTGTCGAAGTAGTAGAAGTTGTTATAGTAGTAGTATTAATAGGAGTAGTAGTCGCAGCAATAGGACTTGTAGTAGTAGTAGCAATTGTTAAAGTTGTTGGAGTTGTAGCGGTTCTAGCAACTGTAGTAGTAGTAGCAGTAGTAGTAGTAGTAGTTGTTGTTGTAGCAGTAATCACAGTAGTATTAGTAGTAGTAGTGTGTGCAGCAGCAGCAGCAGCCGTTGTAGCAGCAGCAGCAGCGGCGGCGGCGGCGGCAGCAGTAGTAGTAGGAGTAGTAGGCATCGTAACAATAGTAGTTTTAGAAGTAGCAATAGTTATTGCAGTGGTGGTAGAAGTAGAAGTAGAAGTAGCAGTAGTAGTAGCAGTAGTAGTAGTATAAGTAGTAATAGTTGGATTAGTAGTTGCAGTAGTAGCTGTAGCTATAGAAGTAGTAGTAGCATTAGTAGTAGCAGTAGTAATACTAGTGTTGGTAGTAGAAGCAGAAGTTGTAGTAGCTGTAGCAGTTGAAGTTGTAGTAGTAGTAGAACTACCAAAAGTAGTAGAAGTCGACCTAGTACTTGTAGTAGTAGTAGCAGCAGTCGGAGTCCTAGTGCTAGTTGTAGTTGTAGTAGTAGTGGTAGTAGTAGGAGGAGCCCTATTAGTGGTAGTAGTAATAGTAGTAGTGGTAGTACAAGTAGTAGTGGTAGTACGAGGAGTATTAGTAGTGGTAGTAGCAGCAGTAGTGGTAGCAGAAGTACAAGTAGTAGTGGCAGTAGTAGTAGTAGAAGAAGCAGTAGAAGAAGTAGTAGTAGTAGTAGTAGTGGTAGTAGATGTAGTATTAGTAGTAGTAGTCGTAGTAGTTGCAATAGTAGCAATAGTAGTGGTAGTCGTAGTAGTAGTAGTAGTTATGGGTGTGGTTCTAGCTGCAATACAGTAGTAGTAGTGGTAGTAGCTAGAGTAGTAGTTGTAGCAGTAGTTGCGGTAATAGTTTGAGTAATAGGAGTAATAAAAGCAGTACTATCAGCAACTATAGTAGAAGTAGTAGTAGGAGTAGTAGATGCAGTTTGAAGAATAGTAGGAGTAGCAGTAGTGGAAGTAGTAGTTGCTGTAGTAGTTTTATAGTAGTAGTAGTAAAAGTAGTGGTAGGAGTAGTAGTATGAGTACGAGTTGGAGTAGTAGTAGAAGTAGTGGTTGTTGTTGTTGTAGAAGAAGTAGGAGCAGAGGTGGTAGTTGTAGTAGTAGAAGGAGGAGTTGGAGAAGTCGCAGTAGTGGTAGTAGTAGTAGTAGTAGTAGTAGTAGTAGTAGTAGTAGTAGTACTAGTAGTAGTTGTAGTAGAGGTAGTAGTAGTAGGAGAAGTGGTAGTATTAGCTATAGTAGTAGTAGCAGTAGGGGAAGCTGTAGTAGTAGCAATTGTAGTAGTTGTAGTGGTGGGTGGTAGTAGTAGTAGCATAGTATTAGCAGAAGAGAAGGAGTAAGTTGTAGTAGAAGAAGCAGGAGTAGTTGTTGAAGTAGTAGAGTAGATACGTCGTAGCAAACATAGGAGTAGTAGTAGTCGTCGTCGTCGTAGGTGTAGCAATAGCAGCAGACGTCGTAGAGTGTTGAGTAGTAGTAGCAGTAGGCCGTATAGTAGCAAGCAGCAGTTCTTCTTGTAGTATATAGCAGTATTTGTTGTTTGTAAAGCAGTAATACAGTCTCGCAGTAGTATTAGTAGCGAGCATAGTAGCAATAGTAAGTAGTCCGGAGCAGCATAAGTAGTAGTAATAATAGTAGTAGTAAGTAGTAGCACTAAGTATTACTAGTAATAGTAGTAGTAGCAGTAGTAGTAGTGTAGTAGTAGTCGTAGTAGTAGTAGTATGTAGTAGTATTAGTAGTAGTCGTAGTAGTAGTAGTGGTATTAGTACCAATAGAAGTAGTATTAGTCATAGTAGTAGTAGTAGTTGCAGTATTAGTTGTAGTAGAAGTAGCAGTGGCAGTAGGATTATAAGTAGCGATAGTAGTAGTAGTAGGTGTAGTAGTAGCAGTAGCAGTAGAAGTACTAGTAGCACTAGTAGTATTAGTTGTAGTAGTAATAGGAGTTGCAGCGAAAGTAGTAGTAGCTGTAGCAGTAGAAGTTGTAGTAGTAGTAGTAGTAGTCGAAGTAGTAGTTGTAGTAGTACTAGAAGTAGTAGTAGTAGTAGCAACCGGTGTCCTAGTACTAGTTGCAGTTGTAGTTGTAGTGCAAGTAGTAGTAGGAGCAGCAGTAGTAGTGGTAGTAGTAATAGTAGTAGTGGTAGTACAAGTAGTTGTAGTAGTAGTAGCAGCACCAGTAGTAGCAGAAGTACTAGTAGTAGTGGGAGTAGTAGTAGAAGAAGAAGAAATGGTAGTAGTAGTAGTAGTCGTCGTAGTCACAACAGTAGCAATAGTAGTTGTAGTAGTAGTAGTCGTAGTAGTACTAGTAGCACTAGTAGTTGTAGTAGCGGCAGTAGAAGTAGTAGTCGTAGTAGTGGTAGAAGTAGTAGTAGCAGTAGTAGTAGAACTAGTGGTAATAGTAGCAGCAGTAGTAGTAGTAGCAGTAGTTGTAGAAGTAGTAGCAGTCATTGTTGTTGTTGTTGTTGTATTTAGAGTAGTAGCCGCAGAAGTAGTAGAAGTTGTTGCAGTAGAACTTGTAGTAGTTGGAGTACTACAATTAGTAGTGGTAGTAGTAGAAGTAGAAATTGTAGTAGTCGTTGAAGTAGTTGTACTAGTAGTAGCTACAGGAGTCGTACTAGTAGTAGTCATAGTAGTAGTAGTGCTAGTAGCAGTAGTAGCAATAATGGTAGTAGTAGTAGCAATAGTAATAGTAGTAGTGGTAGTAAAAGAAGAAGTAGTAGTAGTAGTAGTAGAAGTAGTAGTTGTAGTTGAAGCAGCAGCAGTAGCAGAAGTACTTGTAGTAGAAGTAGTAGCAGTAGCAGTAGCAGTAGCAGTAGAAGTAGAAGATGTAGTTGTAACATTAGAAGAATAAGGAGAAGTAGTAGTAGCAATAGTACTAGTAGCAGTAGTAGTGATCGTTGTTGTAGTAGTAGTAGTAGTAGTAGTGGTAGTGGTAGTAGTATTCGTAGCAATAATAGTCGTAGTCGTAGAAGTAGAAGTAGTAGTAGTTGTAGCAATATTAGTAGGGGTAGTAGTTGTAGAAGTAGGAATAGGAGGGGTAGGTGTAGGACTAGGAGTGGTAGTATGAGTAGCAATGGAAGAATTACCAGCAGTCATAGTAATAGTAGAAGTAGTAGTAGTAGTTGGAGTAGTAGTTGTAGCAGTAGTAGTTATTGTTGTTTTAGTAATAGGAGTAATAGAAGCAGAACCAGCAGCACCAGTAGTAGAAGTAGTAGTAGGAGCAGTAGATGTAGTTTGAAGAATAGTAGTAGTCGTAGCAGTGGAAGTAGTAGTTGTTGTAGTAGTTTTAGTAGTAGTAGTTGTAGAAGATGTAGTACGAGTAGCAGTATGAGTTCAAGTTGGAATAGTAGTAGTAGTAGTCATTGTTGTTGTAGAACAAGTAGGAGCAGACGTGGTAGTTGTAGTAGTAGTAGGAGGAGGAGTTGTACAAGTGGTAGTTGTGGTTGTTGTTGTTGTAGTAGTAGTAGTAGTAGTAGTAGTAGTAGTAGTAGTAGTAGTAGTAGTAGTTGTAGTAGAAGTAGTAGCAGTAAGAGTAGTAGTAGTATTAGCTGTAGTAGTAGTAGTAGTATGAGTAGTTGTAGTAGTAGCAATTGTAGTAGTTGTAGTAGTAGTTGTAGTAGTAGTAGTTTAGTAGAAGGAGAAGTAGTAGTAGTTGTAGCAGTAGGAGTAGTAGTTGTCGAAGTAGTAGTAGTAGCTGTAGTAGTAGTAGGAAGAGTAGTAGTGGCAGCAATAGGAGTAGTTGTAGTAGTAGTAGTAATTGTGGAAGTTGATGGAATAGTAGCAGTTCTAGCAGTAGTAGTGGTAGTTGTAGCAGTAGCAGTAGTAGCAGTTGTAGTAGTGGCAGCAGTAGCAGTAGTGGTAGTAGTAGTAGTTGTTGTTGTTGTTGTAGTACTAGTAGTACTAGTCGTAGTAGTGGTAGAAGTAGTAGGAGTAGCTATAGTTGAAGTTGTAATCGTGGTAGTAGTATTAGTAGTAGTGGTAGCAGAAGTAGTGATAGTTGTAGTTGTAGTAGAGCAGTGTATTAGTAGTTGCAACAGCAATACTAGTAGTATCAATAGTAAAAGTTGTAGTAGTAGTAGTCATAGTAGTAGAAGTAGAAGAAGCAGTAGCAGAAGTAGTTTTAAGTTGTAGTCATATTAGGAGCAGTAGTAGTTGCAATATGAGAAGTTGTAGTAGTAGTAGTAGGAGTAGTAGACGTAGTAGTAGCAGTAGTAGTAGTAGTAGCAAGAGGAGTAGTAGTAGCAGCAGCAGTAGTAGCTGAAGTTGTAGCAGCAGTAGCAGCAGAAGTAGGAGTAGCAGTAGCAGTAGTACTAGTGGTCATAGTAGTTGTAGCAGCAGTAGTAGTTACAGTAGTAGTAGTAGTAGTCTCAATGGTCATAGTAGTAGGAGTAGGAGCAGCAGTAGTAATTGTAGTAGTAGCAGTCTCATAAGTTGTAGTAGTAGTAGTAATAGTAGCAATAGTAGTAGAAGTAGAAGTAGTAGCAGTAGTGGTAGTAGTAATAAGACTAGTAGTAGCAGTAGCAGAAGTAGCTGTAGTAGTCATAGTAGTAGTAGTCATGGTAGGAGCAGTTATAGTAGTAGTAGTAGTAGTAGTAGTAGTAGTAGTAGTAGTAGTAGTAGCAGCAGTAGTAGTAGTGGTACTAATAGTAGTAGTTGTCGTAGTAGTTGTAGTGTGTGTAGTAGTAGTTGTACTAGTTGTGTCGTAATAGCAACAGTAGTAGTAGTAGTATAGGTAGCTGAAGTAGTAACAGGACTAGTTGTAAGAATAGTAGTAGGAGTAATAACTGTGCTAGCAACAGTACTAGGAGTAAAAGGACTAGTTGTAGCAATTGTAGTAGCAGTAGCAGTAGTGGTGGTAGTAGTAGTAGTAGTAGCAGTTGTTATAGTAGTAGTAGTAGCAGTAGTAGTTGCACTAGTAGAAGCAACGGTAGTAGCAGAAGTAGAAGGAATAGTAATAATAGTAGAAGTAGCAGTAGTAATAGTAGTAGTCTTAGTAATAGTACTAGTGGTAATAGGAGTATTAGCAGTGGTAGTAGAGGTAATAGTGGTTGTAGCAGTTGTTGAGGTATTAATAGTAGTAGTTGTTGTAGTAGTAGCGGCAAAAGTAGTTGTAGTAGCAATCATAGTAGTTGTAGTAGTCGTTGTTGTTGTTGTAGTCGTAGTAGTAGTAGTAGTAACCGTAATAGTAGTAATTGTCATAGTAGCAGCAGAAATAGTAGCAGTAGTAATAGAAGTAGTAGTAGTTGTAGTTTTAGTAGTAGTAGAGATTGTAGTAGTAGTATTAGTTGTTGTAGCAGCAGTAGTAGTAGTATCTGTAGTTGTAATAGTTGTAGCGGTTATAGTTGCATGAGGAGGAGGAGTAGTAGTAGTTGTAGTAGCATTAGTAATAGTTGTTGTTGTTATTGTTCTTGTATAAGTAGAAGTAGCTGTAGGACTAGAAGTATTAGTAGTAGATGTAGTAATAGTATTAGTAGTAGTAGATGTAGTAATAGTATTAGTAATAGTAGCTGTAGTAGCTGTGGTAGCAGTAGTACTATTAGCAAAAGGACTAGTCGTAGCAATAGTAGTAACAGTTGCAGTAGCAGCTATGGTAGTTGTAGTAGCAGTAAGAGTAGTAGTTGTTGTTGTAGTAGTAGAAGTTGCAGCAGTAGTAATAGTACCAATTGTATTTACAGTCGGAGAAGAAATAGAAGTAGCAGCAA
>RXID01015774.1:0-15000 GCA_005019695.1 Trichopus zeylanicus subsp. travancoricus | reverse complement strand
TTCTAGTACACAACTTGTTCAACCACGACTACTGCTACCACAATTACTACTATTACTACTACTACAATAACTACTACTATAGCTACTACTACCACTAATACTACTGCTATTACTATTGCAGCTACTCCTCTTATTACTTCTATTACTACTACTGCTGCTGCTACTACTACAACTACTACTTTTTCTGCTATTGCTACTTCTACTACTACTACTATTATTGTTACTACTACTCCTCCTACTACTACTACCACTACTACAACTACTACTACTTCTACTACTACTACTAAGACTACTACTACTACTACTAATACTATTACTATTAGTTTTACTACCATGACATTAACAACAACAACTACAACTACTGCTATGACTACTAGCACAACTACTGCCACTACTACCACTGCTACAACAACTACTACAACAACAACAACTACTACTACTACTATTAATACCTCTACTACCACGACTACTACTAGTGCTACTACGTTGACTACTGCTGCTACTACTACTGCTACTACTATTTTTACCATTATAGCTACTACAACAACCACAACTATTATGACTACAACTAACATAACAACTCCTATTGCTACAACTACAACAACTCCTCCACCTCCTACTACTCCTATAGCTGCTACTACTACTCCTACTATTACTATGACTATTACTACAACTCCTACTACTACTACTGTTGTTGTTGTTGTTGTTGCTGCTACTACTACTACTACTACTACTACTAATACTTCTACTACTACTGCTGCAAATTTTACTACTGCTACTACTACTACTTTTGCTTCCACTACTACAACTACTACTATTTCCACTACTACTACTGCTACTGCTGCTGCTACTTCTATTGCTGCTGCTGCTGCTACTACTACTACTACTGCTGCTGCTGCTATTACTACTACTACTACTACTACTACTATTACTACTATTACTACTACTACTACTAATACTTCTACTGCTATTACTGCTAATTTTTCTAGTACTACTACTTCTGCTTCCACTATTACAACTACTATTATTTCTACTACTACTACAATTATGTTTACTACTACTACTACTACTACTACTAATACTACTACTACTATAACTACTATTCCAATCACTAGTAATAGCGCTACTGCTGCTATGTTACTGCTACTTGTACTACTGTAGCTAATAATTCTACTACTATTGCTGTTATAACTACCACTATTTCTTCTGGTACTACTCCTACTACTACTACAACTATTGCTACTACTCCTCCTCCTCCTCCTCCTCCTCCTCCTGCTACTACTACTACTGCTGCTACTACTACTACTACTACTACTACTACTAGTACTAGGACTACTACTACTTCTACGACTACTACTTTTGCTACTACTACGTTGACTGCTACTACCACTACTACTATGAGTACTTCTACTGTGACAACTACTACTACTGCGATGACAACAATAACAACTACCACTACTACTATTACTATTATTAATATTACTACTAATACTACTACTATTACTACTAATACGACTACTACTTTTACGACTTCTACAATTACTACTGCTACTACTACTACTACTACCACCGCTAATATTACTGCTACTACTACTACTACTACCACCGCTAATATTACTGCCACTACTACTACTACTATGGCTACTTCTATAATTACTACTACTACTACTACTAGTACTCGTAATACTCCTACTACAACTACTACTATTGCTACTACTGCTACTACAACTCCTCCTACTACTACTACTACTACTACTACTACTCCTCCTGCTGCTGCTACTGGTACTACTACTACCACTACTACTACTACTATTACAACTAATATTCTTACAACAACTCCTACCACTACTACTACTACTATAATGCTAGTATAACTACTATCACTAGTACTACTACTCGTGCCATTACTTCTGCTATTACTATTGCTACTACGATGACAATAACTACTACACCTGTTACTACTACTAAGCAAATACTACTATAATTAGTGCCGCGAGTACTACTACAACCGCTACTACTACTTCTACTACTATGGCTACTATGACTGCTACTACTAGTATGGCTGCAACTACTACTACTACTACCACTACTACTACTACTACTACTACTAATACCATGACTTCTATGACTACTACTACAACAACTATTTTTACTATTGCTATTGCTGCTGCTACTACTACTACTGCTGCTACTACTACTACTTGTACAACTACTAGTATTACTACTACTATGGTGAGTACTACTACTACTTCTACTACTACTAATATTTTTACTACTGCTAGTTGTGGTAGTATTAGTAGTAGTAGTGGTAGTAGTTGCAGTAGTATTAATAGGAGTCATAGTAGTTGTAGTAGTAATAGTAGTACTAGTCATAGTAGTAGTTGTTGTCAGAGTTGTAGTTGGAGTAGTTGTTGGAGTTATTATTGCTGGAGTAGTGGTAGCAGCAATAGAAACAGTTGTAGTGGTTGTAGGAGTAGGAGTGGGAGTGTGTATAGTAGTAGTTGTACAAGTAGTAGTAATAGTAGTAGTAGTTCTTGTAGTAGTAGTAGTAGTAGTAGTAGTAGTAGTAGCAACAGTCGTAGTAGAAATATTAGTGGTAGTAATAGTGGTAGTAGCAGTAACAGCAGTGGCTATAGCAGTAGTAGCAGTAGCAATAATAGTAGTATATAGTAGTAGTAGAAGTTGTAGTAGTAGTATCAATAGTAGTAGTAGTAGGAAGAGTAGTCACAGTAGTTATTCTACTAAGAGCAACAGTAGTAGTTGTTTTTGTAGAAGCTAAAGTAGTAGTTGTAATAGTAGTCACAGCAGCAGGAGTAGTAGTAGTAGGATGGTTAGGAGTAGTAATAGTAGTAGCAGTAGTATTGTTAGTATTAGTAGAAGGGGTAGTAGTAATGGTAGTAGGTGCAAGAGTAGGAATAGTGGTAGGAGTAGTAATAGGATTTGGTGTAGGAGTCGCAGTAGTAGTAGGAGTAGTAGTAGTAGTAGTGTCAGTATTAGTAGTAGAGGTCTCAGTAGTAGTAGGAGTAGTATTAATAGTAATAGGACTTGTACTAATAGAAATCAGAGTAGTATTTGTAGTAGTAGTAGCAGTAGTAGCCATAGTAGCAGCAATAACAAAACTAGTAATAGTAGCAGCAACAATAGTAGTTATAGTAGTAGTAGGTGCAGGAGTAGGAATAGTAGTAGCAGTTATTGCCGTAATAGTAGTAGCAATTATTGCCGTAGTAGCAATAGTAGGAGTGTTTGGAGTTGTAGTATTAGTATGACTACTACTACTAGTAGTAATATAATAAGAATAGTTGTAGCAGCTGTAGTTGTGATAGTAGTAATAGTAGTAGTCGTAGTAGTAATAGTAGTAGTAGTAGTAGTAGTAGTAGTGTAGTTATTGCAGTAGTAGTTAGAGTTGTTGGCGTAGAAGTCATAGGTGTGTTTAGAGTAGGATTTGTAGTAGGAATAGTAATAGTAGTCACAGTAGTAGTAGTAGTAGTTGTGGTAGTCATACCAATAGCAACAGTAGTAGTAGTAGCAGTAGTTTCTGTAATAGTAGCAACAATAGTAGTAGATATAGTAGTAGGAGTAGTAGTTGTTGTAATAGTAGTTATAGTAGTAGAAGTAGTAGTAGGAGTAGAAGTAGGAGTAGGAGTTGGACTAGTAGTCATAGTAGTAGTAGTAGTAGCGGTGGTAGTTGCAGTAGTTGTAGGAGGAGGACAAGTAAATGTGGTAGTAGTAGTTGTTGTAGTAGTAGTAGTAGAAGTAGTCGTATTAGTAGTAGTGGTAGTATTAGTAAAACAAACAGGAGTACTGATAGTTGTAGCAATAGTAATAGTAGTAGGAGTTGTAGTAGTAGTAGCAAAAGGAGTTGTTGTATTAGTAGTAGTAATTGTAGTAGTTGTTGGAGTAGTAGTAGTGCTAGTAATATTAGTTGTAGTAGTAGTGTTGTACTAGTAGCAGTAGCTGCAGCAGCAGCAGTGGTAGTATTAGTAGTAGTAGTAGTAGTAATAGTAGTAGTAGTAGAAGTAGTTGTAGTAGTAGTAGTAGAAGTAGTAGTAGTTGGAGGAGTAATAGTAGCAATAGGAGTGGTAGTGGTAGTAGTAGTACTAGTAGTGGTGGTAGTAGTAGTAGTAGCAGTAGTAGCTGTAGTAGTTTTCGCAGTAGTAGAAGTTATAGTAGTAGTACTCATAGTAGAAATAGTAGTATTAGTATAAGTAGAAGTAGTAGTAGTAGTAGCAATAGTAGTAGAAGTGTAGTGGTAGGAGTCGTAGTAGTAGTAGTAGTAGTCGTAGTAGTAGTGGTAGTTGTAGTAGTAGTAGTCTTAGTGGGAATAATAGTAATAGTAATAGGAGTAGTTGTAGTAGCAATAGTAGTTGTTGTTGTAGCGGTGTAGTGGTAGTGTAGTTGTAATAGCAGCAGTAGTAGTAGAGGTTGTAGCAGTAGCAGTAGTAGCAGTAGTAGTAGTAGTAATAGTAGCAGTAGTAGTAGTAGTAGTCATAGTCATAGTAGTAGTAGTTATTATTGTTATAATCGTAGTAGTTGCAGTAGTAGAAGGAATAGCAATAGTGGTAGTAGTATTGGTAGTAGTAGCAGAAGTAGTAGCCGTAACAGGTGAAGTTCAAGTAGTTCTACATGTTATAGTAGCAATCGTTGTAATAGTACGTGGTGTAGAAGTTGTGGTAGTAGTAGTCGTAGTTGTAGTAGTAGATGTAGTAGTACAAGAAGTAGTAGTAGGTGGAGGAGCAGTACTAGTAGTAGTAGTAGAACTAGTAGTTGTAGTAGTAGTAGTAGAAGTTATAGTAGTAGTCATTGAAGTAGTAGTATCAGTAGTAGTAGTAAGCGTAGTAGTACTAGCAAGAATAGTACTATTTGTAGTAGTGGTAGTAGGTAGTAGTAGTAGTACCAGTATTAGTAGTAGGAGGTGCAGCAGCAGCAGTAGTAGTAGTTGCAGAAGCAGCAGCAGAAGTTGCAGTAGAAGAAGTAGCAGTAGTAGTAATAGTTGCCGTAGTTGTAGCAGTAGTTGTAGTTGCAGTTGTAGTATTAATAGCAGCAGCTGCAGCAGCAGCAGTAGTAGTCTCAATTGTAGTAGTAGTAGTAGTAGCAATCCCAATAGTAGTAGTAGTCATGGTCGTTTTAATAGCAGTAGCAGTAAGAGCAGCTGCAGCAGCAACAATAGCATTAGTAGTAATATTTGCAGTAGGAGCAATAATAGTAGCTATAGTAGTAGTTGTACTAGTAGTAGTAGTAATCATCATAGAAGTATCAGCCGCATTGGCTGTATTTGTTGCAATAAAAGTCGTACTACTAGTAGGTGCTGTACTAGTAGTAGTAGTAGCTATTTCAATTGCAGCAGTAGTAGTGGTAGTCATAGTAGAAGTAGAAGTGGTAATAGTTGCAATACTAGTAGTAGTAATAGGACTAGTAGTAGAAGTAGCAGTAGCAATAGTAGTAGTCATAGTAGTAGTAGTAGTCGTGGTAGGAGTAGTTATACTAGTAGTAGTAGTTGTTGTTGGAATATTGGTAGTAGAGATAGTAGTAGTTATAATAGTAGTAATAGTAGTAGTCATAGTCGTAGTAGTTCTTGTAGTAGTAGTAGTAGTAGTAGTAGTAGTTGGAGTAGTAGTAGCAGTAGTAGTAGAAATATTATTGGTAGTAGTAGTAGTACTAGTAGTAGTAGTCATAGTAGTAGTTGTAGTAAGAGCAGCAGCAACAATAGTTACTATAGACACTGAAGTGGTAGTTGTAATAGCTGCAACAATAGCAAGAGTGTTAGGTGTAATAGTAGTCGTAGCTATAGTAGTGTTAGTATTAGTATTAGGAGTAGTAGTAATAGTAGTAGGTGTACGAGTAGGGCTAGTAGTAGTAGTAGAAAGAGTTGCTGTAGGAGTAGGAGTAGTAGTAGTAGAAGTAGCAGTGTTAGTATTAGTATTTGTAGTACTAGTAGTAGAAGGAGTAGTAGTAGAAACAATTATTCTAGTATTAGAAGTAGTAGCGGTAGTAGCAATAATAGTAGTAGTAGTAGTTGAAGTAGTAGTTGTAGTATTAGTAGTAGTAGTTGTTGTAGTTGGGGTAGGGGTAGTAGTAGTAGTAGGAGTGGTAGAAGTAGTAGGAGTTGCTGTAAGAGTAGCAGCAGCAGCAGCAGGAGTAGTAACAGTAGTAGCAGCAATAGCAGTTGTTGCAGTAGTAGTGGTAGAAGGAGTGTTTGGAGTAGTAGTATTAGTACGACTAGTAGTAGTAGTAATAGTTGTAGGGACTGTAGTAGTAGTGGGAATAACGGTAATAGTAGTAAAAGTAGCAGTAGTAGTAGTAGTAGATGTAGTAGCAGGGGTGTAGTAGTTGTACTCGTAGTTGGAGTAGTAGTCATATAAGTCATAGGAGTGTTTGGAGTAGTAGTTGTTATTGTAGGAGAAGTAGTAGTAGTTGCAATTGTAGGAGAAGTAGTTGTGGAAATAGGAGTTGTAGTAGTAGTACCAGTACCAACAGTAGTAGTAGCAGTAGCGGTAGTTTCAGTAATAGTAGCATCAATAGTAGTAGAAGTAGTAGTAGCATTAGTAATTATTGTAGTAGTAGTTGTAGCTGTAGAAGTAGTAGTAGGAGTAGCAATAGGAGTTAGAGTTGGAGTAGTAGTAGTGGTAGTAGTAGTAGTGGTGGTGGTAGTAGTAGTAGTAGGAGCAGTAGTAGTAGTAGCACAAGTAGTTCGAGTAGTAGTAGGAGGAGGATAATTGGAAGTGGTAGTAGTTGTTGTTGTTGTTCGAGTAGTAGTACTAGTAGTAGTAGTATTAGTAGTAGTAGTAGTAGGAGTCATAGTAGAAGTGGCAAAAGGTGTCATTGTAGTAGTGGTTGTCGTAGTTGTAGTATTATTTGTTGTAATAGTAGTAGTTGTTGGAGTTGCAGTTGTGCTAGCGGTAGTAGTTGTAGTAATAATATAGAACTAGTAGCACCAGTAGCAGCAACAGTAGTAGTTTTAGTAGTAGTAGTAGAAGTAGTAGTAGTAGCAGAGGCAGCAGTAGTAGAAGTTGGTGTAATAGTAGTACCAATAGGAGTAGTCGCAGCAGTAATAGCAGTAGCAGCAGCATCAGTAACAATAGCAGTAATAGTAGTAGTAATAGTAGTAGTAGTAGTAGTAGTAGCAATTGTAGTAGTAGTAGTAATAGGAGGAGGAGGAGGAGGAGGAGGAGGAGGAGGAGGAGTATTAGCAGCAGTAGCCATAGTAGTTGTAATAGTTGTAGTAGTTGTTGTTATTGTTGTTGTAGTAGTAGCAATAGGAGGAGAAATAGTAGTAGCAGTCATAGTAGTTGGAATAGTAGTAGCAGTAGTAGCCATACTAGTTGTAATACTAGTAGTAGTAGTAACAGCAGTAGGAGTAGTAGTAGTAGAAGAAGTAGTAGGAGTAGTAGTATTAGTGGAAATAGAAGTAGTAGTAGTAGGAATAGTAGTAGTAGTGTAGAAGCAGGGGTAGTATCTGTAGCAGTAGCAGCATAAGTAGCAACAACAGTATTAGTAGTAGTAGTAGTAGTACTAGTAGTAGTAGTAGTAGAAGTTGTAGCAGTAGTATTAGTAGCAGCAGTAGTAGTAGTAGTAGTAGTAGTAGTAGTAGTTTAGTAATAGTACAAGTAATAGTAATAGTAGTGTAGTAGTAGTAGTAGTAGTAGTGGTAGTAGTAGCATAGTAGTAGTAGTAGTAATAGTAGTAGTAGTAGTAGTCTAGTAGTAGTAGTAGTGTAGCAGTAGCAGTAGCAGCAGCAGGAGTATTAGTAGTAGTAGTAGTAGTAGTAGTAGTAGTAGTTGTAGTAGTAGTAGTAGTAGTCTAGTAGTAGTAGTAGTAGTAGTATTAGTAGTAGTAGTAGTAGTAGTTGTAGTAGTAGTAGTAGCAGCAGCAGCAGCAATAGTAGGAGTGGTAGTAGTAGTAGTAGTAGTATTAGTAGTAGTAGTAGTAGTAGTAGTAGTAGTAGTAGTAGTAGTAGCAGCAGCAGCAGTAATATTAGGAGTGGTAGTAGTGTAGTAGTAGTAGTAGTTGTGGTAGTAGTGTAGCACTAGTGTAGTAGTAGTTGCAGGAGTAGTTGTAGTAGAGGTTGTAGCAGCCACAGCAGTAGTTGTAGGAGAGGTTGTAGTAGTATCAGTAGAATTAGTGGTGGTCGTATTCATAGTAGTAGCAGTAGCAAGAGTGGTAGTTTTAGTAGTTGTTGTTGTAGTCGTAGTAGTTGCAGTAGTAGTAATAATAGTAGTAGTAGTCATAGTAGTGGTAGTAGTAGTAGAAGTTGAAGTAGCAGTAGCAGTAATGGGACTAGCAGTAGCAGTCACAGTAGCAGCAGTAGTAGTCGTAGTAGTAGTAGTAGTAGTCATGGTAGTAGTAGTTATAGTAGTAGTAGCAGTAGTGGTGGTAGTAGTAGTAGTTGTAGTAGTAGTAGTAGTAGTAGTAATAGCAGTAGTTGTTGTATTAGTAGTACTGCTAGTAGTTGTTGTTGTTGTAGTTGTGTAGTAATAGTAGCAGCAATAGTAGTAGTACAGTTAGTAGTAGTAGTAGTAGTAGTAGTAGCAGCAGCAGCAGCAGCAATAGTAGTAGTGGTAGAAGTAGTAGGAGTAGCTATAGTAGAAGTGGTAGTAGTATTGGTATTTGTGATTGTAGAAGTAGAGCTAGTTGTATTGGTAGTAGTAGTAGTGTATTAGTAGTTGTAGTAGTTGTAGTAGTAGTATCAGTAGTATTAGTTGTTGTCGTTGCAGTAAAAGTTGTAGTAGTAGCAATCATAGTAGCAGAAGTAGAAGTAGTAGCAGAAGTAGTTTAAGTTGTAGTTGTATTTGGAGCAGTAGTAGTAGTAACTATAGTAGTAGTAGTAGTGGTAGCGGTAGTATTAGCAGAAGCAGTAGCAGTAATACAAGAAGTTGTAGTAGTAGACATAGCAGTAGTAGTAGACGTAGTAGTAGCAGTAGTTGTAGTAGCAGCAAGAGCAGCAGTAGTAGTTGAAGTTGTAGCAATAGTAGCTGCAGAAGTAGGGGTAGAAGTAGTAGTAGTAGTAGTACTAGTTGTCATAGTAGTCGTAGTAGTTACAGTAGTAGTAGTAGCAGTCTCAATCGTAGTTGTGGTAGGAGTAGGAGCAGCAGTAGTAATAGCAGTTGTAGCAGTCTCATAAGTTATTGTAATAGTAGTAATAGTAGCAATAGTAGTAGAAGTAGAAGTAGTAGCAGTAGTGGTAGTAGTAATAAGACTAGTAGTAGCGGTAGCAGAAGTAGCCGCAGTAGTTGTAGTAGTAGTAGTCATGGTAGGAGCAGTTATAGTAGTTATAGTAGTAGTAGTACAAGTAGCAGTGGTATTAGTAGTAATAATAGTAGTAGTTGTCGTAGTAGTAGTACTGTGTGTAGTAGTAGTTGTACTAGTTGTGTAGTAATAACAACAGTAGTAGTAGTGGTAGTAGTAGTAGTAGTAGAGGTAGTTGAAGTAGTAACAGGACTAGTAATAGCAATAGTAGTAGGAGTAATAGCTGTGCTAGCAATAGTACTTGGAGTAAAAGGACTAGTTGTAGCAATTGTAGTAGCAGTAGCAGTAGTGGTGGTGGTAGTAGTAGTAGTAGCAATTGTTGTAGTAGTAGAAGTAGTAGCAGTAGTTGTAGGACTAGTAGAAGCAACGATAGTAGCAGAAGTAGAAGTAATAGTAATAATAGTAGTAGTAGCAGTAGTAATTCTGGTAGTCTTATTAGTAGTACTAGTGGCAATAGGAGTAATAGCAGCAGTAGTGGTGGTAATAGTGGTTATAGCAGTAGTAGAGGTATTAACAGTAGCAGTAGTTGTAGTAGTAGCAGCAAAAGTAGTAGTAGTAGGAATGATAGTAGTAGTAGTAGTAGTTGTTGTTGTTGTAGTCATAGTAGTAGAAGTAGAAGTAGTAGTAACTGTAGTAGTAGTTGTTGTTGTAGTAGTAGCAAAAGTAGTTGCAGTAATAGGAGAAGTAGTAGTTGTTGTAGTTTTAGTAGTAATAGAGGTTGTAGTAGCAGTAGTAGTTGTTGTAGCAGCAGCAGCAGCAGTAGTTGTAGCAACAGTAGTAGTAGTTGTTGTAGTTGTACTACCAGTAGCGGTTATAGTTGCATGAGGAGGAGGAGGAGGAGGAGCAGTAGTAGTTGTAGTAGCATTAGTAGTAATAGTTGTTGTTGTTGTTCTTGTATAAGTAGAAGTGGCAGTAGGACTAGTAGTATTAGTAGTAGATGTAGTAGTAGTAGTAGTAGTAGTAGTAGTAGTAGTAGTAGTAGTAGTAGTAGTAGTAATAGTAGTAGTAATAGTAGTAATTGTTGTAGTACTAGTAGCAGTAGTAGTAGTAGCTATTGTAGCAGTGGTGGCAGTAGTACTAGTAGTAAAAGGAATAGTCGTAGCAATAGTACTAAAAGTTGTAGTAGCAGCTGTAGTAGTCGTAGTAGTAGTAATAGTAGTAGTAATACTTATGGTAGTGGTAGATGTTGTAGTAATAGTAATAGTACCAGTTGTATTTACAATCGTAGCCGTAGAAGTAGCAGCAATAATAGTAGTGGTAGAAGTAGTAGTAGTAGTTGTAGCAGTAGTAGTAGTCGTTTTAGCAGTAGCAGTGGAAATAGGAGTAGTAGTTGTGGTAGTTGCGGTAATAGCGGTAGTAGCAGTGTTAGTAGTAGCAGTAGTAGTTATTGTAGTAGTAGCAGTAGTAGTCGGAGTAATAATCATAATAGTAGTTGTTGTTGTTGTTGTTGTTGTCATCATCATAGTAATAGCAGTAGTTGTAGAAACAAAAGTAGTAGCTGAAGCAGTAGTAGTAATAAGAGAATTCGCAGTAGTAGTAGATTTAGTAGTAGTAGAGGTAGTTATAACAATAGTTGTAGTAGTAGCAGGAGTAGTAGTAGTAGTAGTAGTAGTAGTAAATGTGGTAGTACTAGCAGGAGAAGGAGGACGTGGAGGAGCAGAAGTAGTACTTGTAGCAGTAGTGGTAGTAGGTGTAGTAATAGTAGTAGTAGTAGTATTAATAGTAGATGTAGTAGTAGTAGCAGTAGTGGTTGTAATAGTAATAGTAGGAGTAGTAGTAGTAGTAGAAGAAACAGTTGTAGTATTAGAGGTAGTTGTTGTAGAAGTAGTCGCTATAGCAGAGGTCGTAGTAGCGCCCGTAGTTGTAGATGTTGTAATAGTAGTAGGAGTAGTAGTATCAGTAAGAGTAGCTGTCGTGTTAGTAGATGTAGTAATAGTAGTAGTAGTAGTTGGAGTTGAAGTAGTAGTTGTAGTGGTAGAAATAGTTTGCAGTCGGAGTAGTAGTAGTAGTATTAGTAGTAGTAGTTAGAGTAGTAGTAGTACAAGTAGTAGTAGGAAGAGAAGGAGGAGGAGTAGTAGTAGCAACAGCCACAGGAGTAGTAGTAGTCGTAGTAGTAATTGGAATAGGACTAATACTAGTAGCAATAGGAGTAGTAGTAGTTATAGTCGCAGTAGTGGTAATAGTAGTAGTAGTAGTAGTAGTATCAGTAAGAGTAGTTGTAGTAGTGATAGTATTATAAATCGCAGTAGTAGTAGCAGTAGCAGTAATAGGACTAGTGGTAGTAGTAATAAGAGTAGTATTTGTGGTAGCAATAGTTCTTGTTCTTATTGTCGGCATAGTAGCAGTTGTAGCAAAAGTAGCTGCAATGTTAGAATTAGTAGTAGTAGTAGTAGTAGTATTAGTCATCACAGTAGTAGTAGTAGTAGTAGCCTTAGTAGGAGTTGTAGTAGGTGTCATAGTTGCTGTTGCAAAAGTAGTAGGAGAGAGTAGTTGTAGTTGAGTACTTGGAGTTGGAGTAGGAATAGTTGTAGTAGTAGTAGTACCATTACTACGACTACAACAACAACTACTGCTACAACTGCTGTTGCAACTACAAATACTACAACTTCAGCAAAACCAATTGTTGCTACTGCCACTACTACTATTATTACTACTCCTACTAATACTACTACTACTACTACTATTACTACTACTACTACAACAACTACTACTAATATTCCTACTACTACCACTATCACTACTACTACTACTAATACTTCTACTACTACCACTAATACTACTGCCACCACTATAACATTACTACTACTAAAACAACTACTACCACTACGACAACTACAACTAATACTCCTACTACTAGTACTATTGCACAACTACGGCTACTACTATCCCAGCGACTACGACGACTTGTACTAGTACTAGTACTACTACTACTAATACTACTACTACTACTACTACTACTACATCTACTTCTACTACTATTACTACTTCTACAACTACTATTATTGCTACTTCTACTACAACTACTATTATTGCTACTTCTACTACAACTACTATAAGTACTGCTAGTACTGCTACTATTACTACTACTACTATTACTACTACAATTACTACTATTATTACTACTACTAATACTACTACTACTACTACTACGATTACTACTAATGCTCCTACTGCTACAATTACTACGACTTCGACAACTACAACTATTGCTACTATTGCTACAATTATTACAAATTCTCCTACTACAACTGTTAATACTACTTCAACTACTACTCCCACTACTACAATACAACTTCTACCCCTACAACTACTAATACTATTGTTGCTACTACTACTACTACTACTACTACTACTACTACTACTACTACTACTACTATGTCTGCTAGTTCTGTAACTACTACTTCAGCTTCTAATACTACTCCTCCTCCTCCTACTGCTACTACTGCTACTACTTGTGCTACTACTATTAATACTACTGCTACTACTACAACTACTTCTGCTACTACTACTACTACTACTACTACTACCGTTACTACTACTATACTACTACTATACTTCTACTATCTACTACTACTACTATAGCTAATACTATCTTAGCGACTACTCCCACTACGACTACTATAAAAATAACAACTACTACTACTGCTGCTGCTTCAAGTACTACTACGACTACTACGACAACTACTTCTACTTTGACTACTATTACTACTTCAACTGCCACTACTATAACTACTGCTGCTAGTACTACAATTACGACTACTACACCTACTACTACTACTACAATAATTATTACTATTATTACTACTACTAACACTACTACTACTACTACTATTATAGCTACTGCTCTTGCTACAATTGTTACTACTACTACTTCAACCACTGCCACAACTACTACTATTACTATTGCAACTTCTACTGCTACTACTATTACAATTGTAGCCTTTGCTAGTACTACAATTATTGTTACGACTACTCCTCCTCCTCCTCCTACTACTACTACTACTACTACTACTAATAGTAGTACTACTACTACTACTGCAACATCAACAACAACTGCAATGACTACTATGACCACAACTACCACGAGTGTTGCTACTTTTGCTACTACTATAACTACTACTACTACCAAAACAAGTACAACTACTACAACTACGACTATTGGTACTACTACTTCTATGACTACTACTACTATTACGATGACTACTACTACTACTTCTACCACTCCAGCTACTACTACTACTACAACTACTACAATAACTCCTATTGCTACAATTACTACTCCAACTACTGCAACAACAACAACTACTACTACTACTACTACTTCTTCTACTTCTACTACTACTATTACTACTACTACTTCTACTTCTACTATTACTACTACTACTCCTAGTACTACTTCTACTACTCCTACTACTACAGCGACTCCTACTACTACTTCTACAATTACCATGACTATTACTTCTACTACTACTACTACACCACCACCACCACCACTACACCTACTGCAAAAACTACCTTTGCAACTACTATGACCGCTACAACAACAACTATTACTACTTCTTCTACTAGTACTTCTGCTACTACTACAATAACTATTGCTTCTACTACTACTACTACTACTACTGTTGCTACAGCTTGTGCTACTACTACCACTACAACTAATGCTACAACTACTACTACTCCTGTGACTACTACTTCTATGACAACAATAATGACTACTACTACTGCTGCAATAGATGTTGCTGCCACAACAACTATTGTTGCTACTGCTGTTAATTTTAATACTACTATTACAATAACGACTACTACTGCTACTACTACTTCTACTACTAATACTACTATTATGACAACAATAAAAATAACAACAACTACTACTAGTAGTACTACTTCTACTGCTGCTACTGCTACTACAACTGCTACTAGTATTTCTAGTACTTCCTCTACTACTACTACTGCTAATACTACTACTCTGACTACTTGTACTACAACAACAGCAGCAAAAACAACTACTATAGCTACTAGTTCTACTGCTACTATGGTTGCTACTGCTATGACAGCTACTACTATTATTGGTACAACCAGTACGGCTACTACTACAACTACTACTGCTACTTTGACCACTAATACAATAACTACTACTACTTCTACTACTGTTACTACTACTACTACTACTACTACTACTACTACTACTACTACTACTACTACTACTACTACTATTGCTACTTCAACTACTACTACTACTACTGTTACTACTACTCCTCCTACTACTAATACCACTACTACAACTGCTACTACTTCTACTACTACTACTAAGACTACTACAATAACTAATACTACTACTAATACTAGTACTATTAGTTTCACTACCACGACATTAACAACAACTACGACAACAACTGCCAGGACTACTAGTACAACTACGGCTGCTACTCCCACTGATATAACTACTACCACTACGATTGCTGCAACAACTACCACTACTACAACAACAACAACAACAACAACAACTGTTATTAATACCTCTACTACCATGAATATACAACTGCCACTACGTTGACTATCGCTACTACTTCTACTGCTACTACTATTTCTACTACTATAGCTACTACAACTACGACAACTACTATGACTATAACTAATACAACAACTCCTATTGCTATAACTACTACAACAACTACTACTACTTCTACAACTCCTACTACTACTACTACCACCACCTCTGCTCCTTACTACTACTCCTACAGCTACTATACTACT
>RXID01015773.1:32745-44860 GCA_005019695.1 Trichopus zeylanicus subsp. travancoricus | reverse complement strand
CCGCGTGCAGGCGCGCCGGCCTCGGCCTCCGTTCCCGGCACGCGGGGGCGGAACGGCCTCGGCCTCGGCCTCCGCGTGCGGGCGCGCCGGCCTCGGCCTCCGTCCCCGGCACGCGGTGGCGGAACGGCCTCGGCCGTGGCCGTTCGCGCCCGCGTTTCGGCGCGCCTGCGCCCCGGCCTCCGCCTCCGCTCCCGCCGCCTGCCGCCGGCCGGCCGACCTCCTCCTCCGCTCCCGCCCGCGCGACAGGGTGTTATTTGCAAAAATCCGAATTTTGGGGAATTTTCTGTAAATCGGAATAATTTCGGGAGTTTATTTGCAAAAATTCGAATTTCGAGGACTTTTTTGTAAATCGAAGTTCTTTCGGGGTGTTATTTGAAAAATATGGAATTTCGAGGAATTCTCTGTAATCGAAATAACTTATCGGGTTTATTTTGCAAAAAATTCAAATTTCGAGGACTTTTTTGTAAATCTGAGTAACTTCGGGGTATTATTTGCAAAAATCCGAAATCCGTGTTTTTAAATATAAAAAATTAAGTTTTTAGGGGTGTATGTGTAAAAATAACCGGGGGTAAAAGCGGAATTTTTGGGTAAAATTTTTTAAATAGCAATCAGGGGGCTGTGGGTAAATATGGGCGAATTTGTGGGAGGTGGGTAATTAAGGTAATTAAACTACGGGGGGTTACCGTAATTAAGGCTAATTACGGGGGGTCACCCTTAATTAGCCCTAAGTACTATTAGTGGTAGTGCAGTTGTAGTAGTAGTTGTAGCAACAATTGTAGTAATAGGCGAAGTAGTAGAAGTAGTAGTAGAAGCCGTAGTAGCAGTAGTAGTAGTTCTGGTTGTAATAGTAGTACTTGTAGCAGTAGAAGCAGTTGTAGCAGTAGTAGCAGGAGTAGTATTAGCAGCAATAGTAGCAGATTATAAGCAGTAGTAGCAGCAGCAACAGTAATAGTAGTAGTTGTTGTTATAGCAGTAGTCGTAGTAGCTGTAGTTGTAGTAGTAGGAGAAGTTATAGTAGTAGTAGTTGTAGTAGTAGTAGTTGTTGTTGTTGTTGTTGTAGTATTAGTAGTAGTTGTAGTAGTAGCAGCAGCAGCACGAGTAGTAGCAATTGCAGTAGTAGTAGTAGTAGGACTAGTAGCAGTTGTATTAGAAGCAGCTATAGCAGTAGTAGTTCTAGTAGTGGTAATAGCAGTAGCAGCAGTAGTAGTAGTAGTAGAAGACGCCATAGTAGTACTAGTAGTAGGAGTTAAAGTAGAAATCGTAGTAGTTCAAGTAGTAAGAGTTGTAGGAGTAGTAGGAGTACTAGGAGTAGAAGGAGTTGTAGGAGTGGCAATAGTAGTAGGAGTAGTAGGCGTAGTAGTAGTAATAGTAGTAGTAGTAATAGTATTAGCAGTGGTAGTAGTAGTATTATTAGGAGCAGTAGTAATAGTAGTTGTAGTTGTTGTTGTTGTAGATGTAGTACTAGTAGTAGTGGTGGTAGTAGTAGTAGTAGTAGTTGTTGTTGTCCCAATTGTAGCAGGAGGAGTAATAGTAGTTGTGGCTGTAATAGTAGTATTAGTAGTAGTAATAGTTGTTGTAGCAATAGTAGTAGCAGTAGATGAAGTAGGTGTAGTACGAGTAACAGTAGTAGTAGCAGGAGTACGTGTTGTAGTAGGAGTAGCAGTAGGAGTAGTAGTAGTGGTAGGCGTCAGAATTGTAGTTGGAGTAGTAGTTGCAGTATTAGTACAAGTACTAGTAGTAGTAGTATTTGCAGTAGCAGTAGCAGTAGAAGCAGTTATAGTAGTAGCAGATGTAGTTGTACTCGTACTAGTAGAAGCAATAAAAGTAGTGGTAACAGTAGTAATAGGATTCGTAGGAGTAGTAGCAGTGGTAGTAGTAATAGAAGTAGTAGTAGTAGCAGTAGTAGTAGCAACAATAGCAGTAGTATTGTTAGTAGTATAAGCAGGAGTAGTAGTAGTAGCAGCAGCAGCAGATGTAATAGTGGTCGTAGTAGTAGTAATAGTAGTAGTAGTAGTAGTAGTAGTGGTAGTAGTAGTCGTAGTAGTTGCTATAGTAGTAGTAGTATTAGGAGTAATAGCAAAAGTAGTAGTTGTAGCAGTAGAAGAAGTACTAGTAGTAGTAGTAGTAGCAGCAGTAGTAATAGTAGCAGTAGAAACAGTAAGAGCTGTGGTAGCAACAATAGCAGTATTAGTAATAGTAGACGTAGCTATAGTAGTTCTAGTAGCTGTAGTAGTTGTAGTAGTAGCGGTAGTAATAGTAGTAGCAATCGCTATAGTAGTTCTAGTCGTAGCAGTAGTAATTTTAGTAGTACTAGTAAGAGCAGTAGTAGTAGTGATAGTAGTAGTAGTGGCAGTAGGAGTAGTAGGTGCAGTACTAGTTGAGCCAGAAAAAGTGGTGGAAGAAGTAGTGGTAGTAGTAGTAGCTGTGTTAGTAAAAGTAGTAATAGTAGTTGTGTTAGTAAAAGTAGTAGTAGTAGCAGTTGTAGTGGTAGTAGTTGGAGTAATAGTAGTAGTTGTAGCCATAGTAGTAGTCATAGTAGTAGGTGTAGCAGCAACAATAATAGTAGTAGTAGAATTAGTAGTAGGAGTCGTAGAAGTAGTAGTTGTAGTAGTAGTAATAGCAGCATAGGAGAGGTGGTCGCAGTAGTAGTATTAGTAGTAGCAGTAGTAGTTGGAGAAGTACTAGTGGTAGTTGTAGGAGAAGTTGTAGTAGTAGTCGTAGTAGAATTAGAAGTAGAAAAAGCCACAGTAGCAGTAATAGAGTAGCACAACCGCTACTACTGCTATCACTACTACTCCTTCTGTTGCTACTAGTACCACTTCTACTAGTGCAACAACAACAACTACTACTCCTTCTACTACTGCTACTATTACTACTAATACTACCTCTACTCCAACTACTGCTACTGCTACTACTACTCTGATTACTACTACACCTACTAGTACTACTACTACTACTACCACTACTACTGTTAATACTACTACTTCTACTACTACTAATCCTGCTGCAACTACTGCTACCACTACGCCAACTATTACTCCTCCTGCTCCCACTACTACTACTACATCTCCTCCTCCTCCTCCTCCGACTAGTACTAGTACTTCTACTGCAACTGCTACTATGACAACTATGCCTCCTCTTACTCCTACTACTACTGCTACTACACCTATGCCTACTACGGTTAGTACAACTCCTACTCCTACTACTACTAATCCTACTACTACTCCTACTCCTACTGCTATTACTACTACTACTACTACTCCTACTCCTACTACTACTCCTACTACAACTACTACAATTACTCCCACTACAACTACTACTTCTACTACTCCTACAACTACTCCTACTCCTACTACTACTACTACTACTACAACTCCTACAATAACTACACCTACCACTACTACTACTCCAATACCTACTCCTACTCCAACTATGACTACTACAACTACTACCTATACTACAACTCCAACTCCTACATCTCCAACTCCTACATCTCCTACTACTACAACAACTACTTCTACTACTGCAACTACTGCAACTACTGCTACTCAATATCTACTACTTCTAGTACTACTGCTATTGCTGCTAGTACTACTATTGCTGCTATTGTTGTTACTACTATTACTACTGCAACTCCTACTACTACTATTACTACTACTTCCACTACTACTACTACTTCGAATACTACTATTACTACTACTACTACTACTACTACTACTACGACTTTTTCGTACTTCTAGTACTACTGCTTTTATTACTTCTACTACTACAACAACTATTATAGTACTACTACTACTGCTACTACTACTGCATTACTACTACTACTACTACAACAACAACAACTACGATTACTACAACTATTTCTACGGCTACTACTACCACTAATACTACTACTTCGGCTACTACATCTACTACTACTAATAGTACTAATACTACTAGTACTAGTACAAACACAACAACTACCACTTCTATAGTAACAACAACTATTGCTACTACTATCGTTACTACTACTACTACAACAACAACAACATCAACTACTACTACTACTACTGCATCTACAACTACTACAACTCCAACTACTACTTTTACAACAACAACAACTACTACTACTCCTATGACTTCTGCTACTGCTATCACTGCAATTACAACTACTGCTTCTACTACGAATACTACTACCACAAATACTACTGCTACTATTACTACTACTCCTGATACTACTCCTACTACAATTATTATTACAACAACTACTGCAACTTCTTCTCCTCCTACTACTACTATTGCTAATGCTACAACTAATACAACTACCACTACTACTACTACTGCATCTACAACTTCTACTATTCCAATTCCTACTTTTACAACAACAACAACTACTACTACTCTTATGACTTTAGCTAGTGGTACCACCACAATTACAACAACTACTTTTACTACTTTTACTAATTTTCCTTTACTACTAGAAATACTACTACTACTATTACTACTTTTAATGCTAATACTACTCCTACTACAATTACAATTACTACTACTACCGCTACTTCTCCTCCTACTACTACTATTACTGCTAATACTATAACAACAACTACTACTACTAGAACAACAACAACTACTACTACTACTACTATTACTGCTACTATTACTATTACTACTACTACTACTATTACTGCTACTACTACTAGTGGTGCTACTCCTATTGCAACTACTACTACAACTTCTATTACTTCAAGCTACTAATACGACTACTAATACTACTACTTCTATTACAATTACAACTACTACTATCACTAGTACTACTACTACTCCAACCACAACTAGTACAACAACAACTACTACTACTGCTGCTACTACTACTTATGCTGCTACATCTGCTATTACTACTATAACTAATATTACCACCACTACTACTACTACAACTACAACTTCAACTCCCTCCACGATTGTGACTACTGCTACTGCAACTACAAGTACTACTTATACCACCACTACTCCTAGTCCAACTCCAACTCCTACTCCAACTAATACTATTACTTCTATTACAACTACAACTACTACTATTACTAGTACTACTACTACTCCAACTACAACTACTACTATCACTACTACTACTACTACAATTACTACTGACTCCTAACACTCCCACTTCTACTACTGCTACAACAACTATTACTACTACAACTTATATTTCTACTACTACTACTACAACAACAACAACTACTACTACTACTTCTACTTCTACTCTTGCAGCTACTACTGTTCCAACTACTATTACTAGTATACTACTTCTTCTAGTACTACTACTACTACTACTACTACTACTCCGATGCCTACTACTACAACTATTGCTACTACTACTAATCCTACTACAACTCCTACTACTATGAATCCCACTGCTACTACTCTCACTTCTACTACTACTATTACTACTAGTACTTCTACTACTACTACTACTACCACCACCACCACCACTTCTAGTACAAGTACACTACTAATACTACTACTGCTAATTCTACAACAACTACTACTATTTCTACTATTTCAACTACTACTACCATTACTACTTCCGCTACTGCTGTTGCTACTACACTACTACTACTTCTACTTCTACTACTACTACTACTACTTCTACAACTACTGTTGCTACCACTACTACTACTACTACTAGTACTACTTCGGCTACAACATCAAATACTACTACTAGTACAAATACTACTAGCACTAATACAAACAATACTACTACTACGGCCACAACAACTACTATTACCACTACTACTACTGCTACTACTACTACAACTACTACGACAACTACTACTACAACTCCTACTACTACTACTGTATCTACAACTACTACTACTCGATTTCCTACTATTACAACTTCTACTACTACTACTACTCCTACAAGTACTACAACTACTTTTGCTTCTATTACTACTCCTACTACTACTACTACTACTCCTACTACTACTACTATTCCTATTTCTTCTTCTACTAACTACGGCTAGTAATGCCACAACTACTACAACTACAACTACTACTACTCAGATTAAAACTACTACTACTACTACTATTACTACTACTACAACAACAACAACAACTACTACTACTATTACTACTACTTGTGCTGCTACTCCTGCTACAACATCTCCTACTACTATTACAACTACTACTATAACTTCTACTTCAACTACTAATACTACAACTAATATTGCTACATATACTGCTATGACAACTCCAACTCCTACTACTACAACTTCTACTACTACCACTACTCGTACGACTACTCCTACTACTACCGCTATAATTACTGCAACTACAACTCCAAATACTACTACTACTATTACTACTCCTACAGCTAATACTACTCCTACTACTAATACTACTACAACTACCACTATTTCGTCTACTACTACTTCTACTACTACTAATGCTACAACTCCTACTACTATAACTACAACTCCTCTTTCTACAACAACTACTACTACTAGTATACCACTACTACTAGTACTACTACTAGTACCACTACTACTAGTGCTGCTACTCATACAACTACTACTTCCCCTACTACTATTACAACTACTACTATAACTTCTACTACTTCAACTACTAATACTGCTATTAATACTACTACTTCAATTACTACTACAACTACTACTACCCCTTTAACTACTACTACTATAACTACTGCTACAACCACTACTGCTACTACCACTACCGCTGCTTTACTACTACCACTACTGCTACTACTTCTTCTTCTTCATTTACTAATACTACTACTACTGCTACTATAATTTCTGCTATCACTACTACTACTGCATCTGCTACTATTTCTGCTACTGCGACAACTACAACTACCACTCCTACTACTACTGCGGCTACTACTACTACTACAATAACTAATACTATTATTACAACTACAACTAATACTCCTACTACTACTACGGCTACTGCTACTACTACTACTACTAGTACGTATACTACTGCTACTGCAACAACTTCTACGACTACAACTACCACTACTATTGCTCTTGCAACTTCTGCTTCTGCAACTTCTATTATTGCTACTCCTACTACAACTGCTACTACAATTACTGCTACTACTAAAATTATTTCTACTACTACTAATTTTACTACCAATACTACTATAGCTACAACAACTACTACCACTACAGCTACTATTACTTCTACTTTCTCTACTGCTACAACTAGTATTGCTACTTCTACTACTAATATTGCTACTACAATTGCTACAGTTATAGCTACTGCTACTACTACTATTCTTACAACCATGACTATTACTACTCCTACTACTACTACTACTGCTATTGCAAATACAACTACAACAATAACTACTACTACTACTTCTGCTACTATTACTACAAGTACTAGTGCTATTACTATTGCTAACACCACTACTAATACTACTACTACTACACTACTATTGCTATTATTACTACTACTGCTACTGCTCCTCCTCCTACTACTACTAATAGTCCTACTACTTCACTTACAACAACTACTGCTATGACTACTCGTACTACTACAACAACAACAACAACTACTACTGTTGTTGTTACTCCTACCACTATTACTATTACTACTGCCGCAACTACTACTAATACTGTAGCTACTACTACTACTACTACTGCAGACTACTACTATTAATTCTACTTCCACTTCTATGACGCTACGCCTACTGCTGCTACTACTACCACTTCTACAACTAATACCACTACTACTAGTAGTAGTTCAACTTCTGCTACTACTACTACTCGTACTACTACTGCTACTATGACTTCTCTTACTACTCCTATAACAACAACAACAATAACAACAACAACATCATCAACAACAACAACAACCACTACTACTACTAATACAACAACAACTACTCCTACTAGTACTCTAACAACAACAACAACTACTAATACTACTACTACCCTAGCTACTCCAACTACTATAGCTACTACTATGGATGCTACTACTCCCACTGGTACTCCTAGTACAACTACTACTGCTACTACTACCAATACTACAACCATTACTGCTACCACCACTACTACTACTTCTACTACTACTACTGCTACTACTGCTACTACTTCTACCGCTACTACTATAGCTACTATTACTGCTACTACTACTAGGAATACTCCGGCTGCAACTTCCACAATTGCTACAATAATAACAACTATTACTCCTATTGCTATGACCACAACAACAACAACAACTACTACTACTCCTACGCCTACAACTATCTTCTACGTACTATGTTCTCCCACCATGCCGGCGACTCCGCCTCCCCTCCTCTCCTCCCTCCTACTACTACTCCTACTACTACTTCTCCTACAAGTACTACTTCTCCTACTACTACGACAACTACCACTACCAATACTGCTCCTACTCCTACTGCTATAACAACTACTATTGCTACTACTATTTCCACTACTTCTACTACTACTACAACAACAACAACAACAACGACAACAACAACTACTACTAGTACAACTATCACTACTTCTGCTATTACTGCTACTACTACAACTTTTGTTATTGCTGCAACTACTACTGCTGCTACTTTTACTGCTACTACTACTACTGCTACAGCTACAACTATCACTACTACTATAGTTGCTACTACTACTTCTACAACTACTACTATACTACTACTGCATCTACTACGGTTATAACTACTGCTACTACTGCTATTACTACTTTCGTTCCTTCTACTAGTCATACTACTGCAACTGTTAGTAGTCTTAAAAATCTTCTACTACTACTACTATACTACTCCTTCCACTACAACTACTGCTGCCATGACTCATCATGCCAATCCTACAGTGGCTACTACTACTACTGCTATAATAACTACTATAACTACTACTGCAGCTACTACTTCTAATACAATAACTGCTACTACTGCTACTACTACTGCTACTATTACTATAACTTCTCCCCCTATGGCTGCTGTTACTACCACCATAACTACTATTACTACTACTGCAACCACTACTACTACTACTCTCACTCCTACGATTGCTACTATTACTGTAGCTCCTACTAATACTACTACTCCTAATACGACTACTACTGACGCTAATACTACCACTACTACAACAACTACTACTACTACTGCTACTGCTGCTACTACTACTACTATTATTACTGCTCCTACTACTATGACTATTGCCACTGCTACTACTACTACTTCTACTATTGCTACTACTACTGCAACTGCTACTACTATTTCAACTACCGCTACTACTGCTACTACTACTACTACTACTACTACAACTACAACTATAGCTAATACTATATCTACTGCTATTACCGCTACTACTACTACTGTTGCTACTGCTAATGCGACTACTGCTACTACTACTACTACAACTACCACTGCTACTTCTACTACTATGAATCCTTCGACTACTACTGCTACTACTGCTACTACTGCTACTGCTATTGCTACCACTACTACTACTACTACTAGAGCTGTTACCTATGGTAGCTGCAGAAGTAGTCACCGTAGTGGTAGCAATGGTTGTTGTAGTAGCCGTAGTAGCACTAGTAGTAGTAGTAGGAGTCATAGTAGTAGTAGCAGAAGTAGTAGTAGTAGTGCAATAGTAATAGTAGTAGAAGTAGTAGTAGTAGTAGTAGTAGTGGTAGTAGTACTAATAGTAGTACTACTACGACTAGTAGTAGGAGTGATATTGGTAGCAGCAATAGTATTGGTAGGAGTAGCAATAGTAGAAGTAACAAAAGTAGTAGCAGGAGTAATAATAGTGGGAGAAATACTAGTAGTCATAGTAGTATTAGCAGTAATAGAAGAAATAGTGTAGCAAAATTAGTAGCAAAAGTAGTTGTAGTAGTACTAGAAGTTTTAGTAGCTATAGTAGTAGTAATGCTTGAAGTAATAGTAAAAGTAGTATTAGTAGTTGCAATACTACTAATAGTAGTAATAGTAGTAGTAGTAGTTGTTGTAGTTGTTGTTGTAGTAGTAGTAGTAGTAGAAGTAGTAGTAGTTGTAGTAACAAGAGTAGTAGAAGTAATAGTAGTAGTTATAGCAGTTCCAAAAGTAATAGTAGTAGATGCAGCAGTTTTAGCAGTAGTAGTAGTCATAGTAGTAGTAGTAGTAGTAGTAGTAGTAGCATTAATTGTAGTGGCAACAATAACAGTAGTATTAGTGGTAGAAGTACTAGTAATAATGGTAGTAGAAGTAGCAATAGATGTAGCAATTGTAGTAGTAACAACAGTTATGCTAGTAGTAGTGGCAGCAGTAGCAGCAGAAGCAGGAGTGGCAGTACTGCTAGTAGCAGCAGGAGTAGTAGTAGAAATAGCAGCAGTAGTAGTAGTAGTAGGTGAAGTAGTAGGAGTAGTAGTAGTAGCAGCAGCTGGATTAGTATTAGGAGTAGAAGCAATAGTTAGTTGTAGTAACAGCAACAACAACAGTAGAAGTTGTTGTAGTAGTAGTAGGAGGAGGAGGAGGAGTAGTAAAAGTAATAGTACTAGCAGTAGTTGTACAAGTGGGAATAGTAATAGTAGTAGTAGTAACAGCAGCAGTAGGAGTAGTAGTAGTGGTAGTAGTAGAAGGAGGAGGAGGAGGAGGAGTAGTAGTAGTAGTAGTTATTATTGTTGTTGTTGTAGTAGTAGTAGTTGTAGTAGCAGTGGTTGTTGTAGTATTAGTAGTAGTAGTAGTAGCAGCAGTAGAGGCAGCAATAGTAGTAGCTAAAGAAGTAGATGTAATAGTAGTAGTAGTAGTAATAGAGGTTGGAGTAGTAGTAGTAGTAGTAGTTGTAGTAGTAGTTGTAGTAGTAGAAGTAGTAGTAGAAGTAGTAGTAGCAGTAGAAGCAGTAGTAGTGGTAGTAGTAGTAGCTACAACAGTAAGTGTAGTAGTAGTAATAGTAGTAGGAACAGTAGTAGAAGTAGTGGTAGCAACAGCAGTAGTACTACTACTACTAGTATTTCTAGTAGCAGTAGTAGGAGTAGCAGTAGTAGCAATAGTTGTACTAGTAGTACTAGTAGTAGTAGTAGGAGTAGTAGTAGTAGTTGTACTAGTTGATGTTGTAATTATAGTAGTAGTAGTAGTAGTATGAGTAGTAGTAGTAGTAGTAGTGGTACTAGTAGTAGCAGCAGCAGTAGTAGGAGTAGTAGTAGTAGCAGCAGTAGGAGTAGTAGAAGCAACAACAATAGTAACAATAGTAGTAGTAGTAGTAGAAGTTGTAGTAGTAGCAGTAGTTGCAGTAGTTGTAGTAGGAGTAGTAGTAGTTGTCATAGTAGTTGTAGTAGTAGAAGTAGTAGTAGGTGTAGTAGTACCAGTGGAGGTAGCAATAGTAGTATCAAAAGTCGTAGAAGTAGAGTAGTAGTAGTAGTGGTAGTAGTAGTTATAGTAGTCATAGTAGTACCAAGAGCAGGAGTATTAGTAGTAAGAGTTGCAGCAGTTTTAGTTGCAGTAGTAGGGGTTGCTATAGTAGTAGTCATAGTAGTAGTAGTCGTCGTAGTAGCATCAATTGTAGTAGCAACAATAGTAGTAGTAGTAGTGATAGTCATAGTAGTAGAAGTAGCAGTAATAATGGTAGTGGAAGTAGTAATTTATGTAGTAGTTGTAGTAATAGTAGCAGTTATGCTAGTAGTAGTGGCGGTAGCAGCGGAAGAAGCAAGAGTGGTAGTAGTAGTAGTAGTAGCAGCAAAAGTAGTAGTAGAAGTAGTAGTAGTAGTAGTAGTAGAAGTAGTAGGAGTAGTAGTAGAAGTAGCAGTAATAGCAGTAGCAGTAGCAGCATCAGCTAGATTAGTAGTTGTAGTAGTAGCAGTAGTAGTTGTAGTAGCAGCAGCAGCACCACTAGTATAAGTATTAGTATTAGTAGTAAGACTAGGAGCAATAGTAAAAGTAGCAGTACTCGCAATAGTTGTACATGTGGTAATAGTAATAGTAGTAGTAGTGGTGGTGGTGGTGGTGGTGGTGGTGGTGGTAGTAACTGCAGTAGTAGCAATAGTAGTAGTAGTAGTAGTAGTAGTAGTAGCAGCAGTAGCAGCAGCAGCAGCAGTAGTAGTAGTTGTAGTAGTAGTGGTAGTAGTGCTAGTAATAATAATAGTAGTTATAGTAGTAATAGCAGCAGTGGTAGCAGAG
>RXID01015773.1:23873-32725 GCA_005019695.1 Trichopus zeylanicus subsp. travancoricus | reverse complement strand
TAGTAGTAGTGATAGTAGTAGTTGTAGTAGTCATAGTAGTACCAAGAGCAGGAGTATTAGTAGTAATAGTTATAGCAGTTTTAGTAGCAGTATTAGGGGTAGCTGTAGTAGTAGTTGTCGTCGAAGTAGTAGTAGTAGTAGCATCAATTGTAGTAGCAACAGTAGCAGTAGTCTTTTAGTCGTAGTGATTGTCATATAGTAGATAGTAGCCGTAATAGTAATAATGGTTAGTGGAAGTAGTAATTAAGTCGAGAGCGTAGTCTTTGTATTGTATTGTTTGTAGTCGTTGTAGTAAAGTAGCAAGCAGTTATGCAGTAGTAGTGGCCCCTGGCGGTTTATTTAGGTTTTTAGCAGCGGAAGAAGCAGCAAGAGTGCGTAGTCGTAGTAGTGTAGGCAGCAGCAAAAGTAGTAGTTAGAAAGTAGTTAGTAGTAGTAGTAGTAGTAATAGTAGGTAGTGTAGTAGTAGCGAAGTAGCAGTCGTAATAGTATAGCAAATAAGCTAGTAGCTAGCATCAGCCTTAAGATTAGTAGTTGTCGTAGTTTAGTAGTAGTGTTGTAGTAAGCAGCAAGGCAGCAGCAGCACCACTAGTATAAGTATTAGTATTAGTAGTAAGACTAGGAGCAATAGTAAAAGTAGCAGTACTCGCAATAGTTGTACATGTGGTAATAGTAATAGTAGTAGTGGTGGTGGTGGTGGTGGTGGTGGTGGTGGTGGTGGTAGTAACTACAGTAGTAGCAATAGTAGTAGTAGTAGTAGTAGTAGTAGTAGTAGTAGTAGCAGCAGTAGCAGCAGCAGCAGCAGTAGTAGTAGTTGTAGTAGTAGTGGTAGTAGTGCTAGTAATAATAATAGTAGTTATAGTAGTAATAGCAGCAGTGGTAGCAGAGTAGTATCAGTAGCTGTAGAAGTAGCAGTAGTAGCAGCAATAACACTAGTAGAAGAAGTTGTAGCAGCATCATCGCAAGTAGTAGCAGTAGCAATTGTGGTTGTAGCAATGGAAGTTGTTGTAGTTGTTGTAGTAGTAGTACTAGTAGTAGTAGTAGTTGTAGTAGTAGCAGCAGCAGCAGCAATAGTATTAGTAGTAGCATTATTGGTAATAGTAGTAGCAGTAGTAGTAGTGTCAGTTGTATTGTTAATGGAAGTAGTAGTAGTAGTAGTAGTGTCAGTTGTATTGTTAATGGAAGTAGTAGTATTAGTACTAGTAGTCGCTGCGACAGCAGTAGTAAAAGGAGTAGTGGTAGTTATACTAGTAATAGTTGTAATTGTGAAATAGTAATAGTAGTAACAGTAGTAGTAGTAGTTGTAGTTATTGTTGTTGTATTCAATGTAGTAATAGGGTTAGGGGTTGGAGTAGGAGTGGTGGTAGGAGTTATAGTAGTCATAGTAGTACTAGTTGGAGCAGTCATAGTTATAGTTGTAGCAGTAGGAGTAGTAGTAGTAGTAGTTGTTGTTGTAATAGTTGTAGTAGTAGTAGTGGTAGTAGTAGTGGAAGCAATACTACTAGAGGTAGTTTTAGTAGTAGTAGTGGTAGTAGTAGTGGTGGTGGTGGTGGTGGTAGTAGTAGTTATAGTAGTAGCGGAAGTAGTGGTTGTTGTAGTAGTTATAGTGGTAGTAGTAGTAGTTGTAGTTGTTATTGTTGTTGTTGTGGTAGTACTGGTAGGAGTAGTAGTATAGGTAGTAGAAGTCAGAGTAGTAGCATTAGAAGTAGTAGTAGTAGAAGAAGTAGTATTAATCATAGTAGTAGTAGTACTAGCATAAGTCGCAATAGTAGTAGCAGCAGCAGCGGTAGTAGTAGTAGTAATAGTTGTAGTAGCAGTAGTTGCAGTAGTAGTAGTGGTAATAGTAGTAGCAATAGTAGCAGTAATTGCACTAGTAGTAGTAGTAAAAGCAGTAGCAATTGTAGCACGAGCAGCAGATATGGCAATAGCAGCAGTCCTAATAGTTGCAGTAGTAGCAATAGTAGCAGTAGTAGCGACAATAGTAGAAGTAGAACTAGTAGTTGTTGGAGAAGTAATAGTAGTATTAGTAAAAGTAGACGAAGTAGTAGTAGCAGTTGTTGTAGTAGTAGTAGCAATAGTTGCAGTAGTAGTAGTAGTAGTAGTGGCCATAGTAGAAAACGTAGCTATAGTAGTAGCAGTATCAATAGAAGTAGTAGCAGTGGTAGTCGTAGTAGTAGATGTTGTTGTTGTAGTAGTAGTAGTGGTAGTACTTGTAGGAGTAGTAGTATTGGTAGTAGATGTAGTAGTACTAGCAGTAGTAATAGTAATAGTAGCAGAAGCACCTGAATTAGTAGCAGTAGCAGCAGCAGTAGTAGTAGTAGCTGTAGTTGTAGTAGTAGCAACATGAGTACTAGTAGTAGTAGCAGTAGTAGCTGTAGGAGCAGTAGTAGTGGTGGTAGTAGTGGTAGTAGTGGGTGTAGTAGTAGTTTTAGTAGTAGAAGTTATAGTAGTTGGAGCAATAGTAGTGGTGGTGGTGGTAATAGTAGTAGTAAGAGTAGGAGTAGTTGTAGAGATAGTAGTATTAAAGGCAGTAGGAGCAGTAGAAGTTGCAGTAGTAGATGTAGTAATAGTATTAGTGGTAGTAGTACTAGTAGATGTAGTAGTAGTGGAAGTAGTTGTAGTAATAACAATAATAGTAAAAGTAGTTGGAGTTGAAGTAGTAGTAATAGTAGAACAAGTAGTAGTAGTTGTTGTTGTAGTTGTAGCAGTAGTAGTAGTAGCCGTAGTAGTAGTAGTAGTAGTAGTAGTTGTTGTTGTTGTTGTAGTAGTAGTAGTAGTAGTGGCAATAGTAGTAGTAGTCGCAGTAGTAGAAGAAGTAGTAGTAGTGCTAGCAGTAGTAGTAGTAGTAGTAGAAGAAGTATTAGTAGTACCAGTAGAAGTAGTAGCAGAAGCAGTAGTAGTAGGACCAATAGTAGTAGCAGTAGTTATTGTACCAGTAGTACCCGTAGTAGTAGTGGAAGTAGTAGTAGTCGTAGTAATAGTTGTAGCAGTTGTTGTAGTAGTAGCTGTAGGTGATGTAGTAGTAGTGGTAGTAGTATTTGTAGCAGTAGCACTTGTAGCTTTTGTAGCAGAAGTAGTAGCAACAGAGGTCATAGTGGCAGAAGTAGAAGTATCAGTTGCAGCAGCAGTAGTAGAAGTAGTAGTCTTAGTAGCAATAGTAGTAGGAGAAGTAGTAGTTGTAGTAGTAGTAGTAGTAGTAGTATCAATAATAGTAGTAGTATTTGCAGCAGTAGCAGCAGTAGTAGTAGTAATACTAGTAGCTTTAGTGGCAGTAATAGCAGTAGTAGAAGTAGCAAGAGTAGTAGTAGTAGTATTAGTAGTACGAGTAGTAGTAGTAGGAGTAGTGCTAGTAGTAATAATAGTGGCAGTCGTAGTACAAGGAGTAGTAGTAATCGTAGCAGTAGTAGCAATATTAGTAGTAGTACTGATGGTGGCAGTAGGTGGAGTAGTTGTATTAGTAGTAGAAGCGGTAGTAGTAGTAGTCGTTTTAGTAGTAGTAGTAACTATTGTAGTAGTAGGAGTAGTTGTTGCAATAGTTGTGGTAGTTGTAGTTGTAGTAATAGTAGTAGAATTAGAAGTAGGAGTAGCAATATGAGTAGGAGTTCAAGTTGGAGTAGTAGTAGTAGTTGTTGTTGTTGCAGTGGTAGTTGTAGCAGTAGTTGTAGTAGTGGTGGTAGTATTAGTTGTTGTAGTAGTAGTAGTAGCTAGAGTAGTAGTAGAGGAAGTAATATCAGTAGTGCTACTACTGCTAGTAGTAGTATTAGAAATGGTTGTAGTAGTAGTACTAGTAGTAGTAATACGATTCATAGTAGTAGTAGTAGTTGTTGTTGTTGTTGTGGTCATGGTAGTAGTAATAGTAGAAGTAATTGTAGTGGACATAGGAGTAGGACTAGTAGCAATAGTAGTAGTTGTAGTAGTGGTGGTGGTAGCAGCAATAGTAGGAGAAGTAGTAGTAGTAGTACTAGGAGTAGCAGTTGTTGGAGTAGTAGTAGTAGTTGTCGTCCTTGTACTAGTAGTGGTAGTAGTTTAGTAGTGGAAGTAGTATTAGTAGAAGTATTTGAAGTAGTAGTTGGAGTAGGAGTTTGAGTAGGAGTAGTACTTGTAGTTGTAGTAGTAATAGTAGTAGTGGTAGTAGTTGCTATGGTAGTAGTAGCAGCAGATGTAGTAGTTGTGGTAGTATTAGTAGCAGCAGTTGTAGTAGTTGTGGTAGTATTAGTAGTAGTAGTTTGTTGTTGCTGTAATAGAAGAAGTTCCAGTACTGGTGCTAGTAGTAGTAGTAGGAGGAATAGTTGTAGTTGTAGTTGTAGTAGTTGTTGTTGTTGTAGTTGTAGTTGTAGTTGTAGTTGTAGTTGTAGTTGTCGTAGTAATAGTAGTAATAGTAATAGTTGTCGTAGTTGTAGTTGTAGTTGTTGAAATAGTTGTCGTAGTAATAGTAATAGTTGCAAGAGTAATATTAGTACTAATAGTAGCAATTGTAGTAGTAGTGTAGAAGTAGTAGCTATAGTAGTAATAGTAAAAGTAGTTGTAGCAGTAGAAGTAGTTGTAGTAGTAGTAGTAGCAGCAGTAGTAGTAGTAGTAGTTATAGCAGTAGTAGCAATATTAGTAGTAGTACTGATGGTGGCAGTAGGAGGAGTAGTTGTAGTAGTAGTAGCAGCGGTAGTAGTAGTAGTCGTTTTAGTAGTAGTAGTAACTATTGTAGTAGTAGGAGTAGTTGTTGCAGTAGTTGTGGTAGTTGTAGTTGTAGTAATAGTAGTAGAATTAGAAGTAGGAGTAGCAATAGGAGTAGGAGTTCAAGTTGGAGTAGTAGTAGTAGTAGTAGTTGTTGCAGTGGTAGTTGTAGCAGTAGTTGTAGTAGTGGCGGTAGTATTAGTTGTAGTAGTAGTAGTAGTAGCTATAGTAGTAGTTTAGGAAGTAATATCAGTAGTGCTACTACTGATAGTAGTAGTATTAGAAATGGGTGTAGTAGTACTACTACTAGTAGTAATAGGATTCATAGTAGTAGTAGTAGTTGTTGTTGTTGTTGTAGTCGTGGTAGTAGTAATATAGAAGTAATTGTAGTGGACATAGTAGTAGTTGTAGTAGTGGTGGTGGTAGCAGCAATAGTAGGAGATGTAGTAGTAGTAGTACTAGGAGTAGCAGTTGTTGGAGTAGTAGTAGTTGTTGTCGTCCTTGTACTAGTAGTGGTAGTAGTTTAGTAGTGGAAGTAGTATTAGTAGAAGTATTTGAAGTAGTAGTTGGAGTAGGAGTTTGAGTAGGAGTAGTAATTGTAGTTGTAGTAGTAATAGTAGTAGTGGTAGTAGTTGCTATGGTAGTAGTAGCAGCAGATGTAGTAGTTGTGTTAGTATTAATAGCAGCAGTTGTAGTAGTTGTTGTAGTATTAGTAGTAGTAGTTTGTTGTTGCTGTAATAGAAGAAGTTCCAGTACTGGTGCTAGTAGTAGCAATAGTTGTAGTTGTTGAAATAGTTGTTGTAGTAATAGTAATAGTTGCAAGCGTAATAGTAGTACTAGTAGTAGCAATTGTAGTAGTAGTGTAGAAGTAGTAGCTATAGTAGTAATAGTAAAAGTAGTAGTAGCAGTAGAAGTAGTTGTAGTAGTAGTAGTAGTAGTAGTAGTAGTATGAGTTGCAGTATTGGTATCAATACTAGTAGTAGTAATATTAGTAGTAGTAGTACGAGTAGAAGTAGCTGTAGGAGTTGGAATAGGAGTAGTAGTAGCAGAAGAGGTAGTAGTAGTAGTAGTAGTAGAAGCAGTAGCAGTTGCAGTTGTAGAAGAGGTAGTAGCAGTTGTAGTGGCAGTAGCAGTTGTAGAAGCAGCAGCAGTAGTAGTTGTGGCGGAGGTAGTAATAATAGTTATAGTAGTGTTAGTTGTTGTACTGGTAGTAGTAGTAGGAGTAGGAGTACTAGTAGCAGTAGTAGGTGTAGGAGTTGTGTAGTAGTAGCCGGAGCGGGAGTAGGAGTTTTATTAGTAGTAGCAGGAGTAATTGTAGTAGTAGTAGTAGTAGTAATAATAGTAGTAGTAGTAATTATAATAATAGTAGCAGCAGCAAAAGCAACCGTAGTTATATTAGTATTAGTAGTAGCAGTAATAGTAGTAGTAGTAGTAGCAGCAGCAGCGATAGTATTGGTACTAGTAGTATTAGCAATTTTATATTAGTTGTAGTAATAGCAGTAATAGTTATAGTAGTTGTGCTAGTAATATAAGTAGTAGTAGTAGTCGTAGCAGCTACAATTGTTGTTGTTGTAGTAGTAGTAGCAAAAGGAGGGCTAGTAATTATAGTAGTATCAGTAGTAGTAGTAGTAACAGTAGTAGTAGTAATAGTAGTAGTTGTAGGAGGAGTAGTAGTTGTTGTTGTAGCATTAGTAGTTGTAGTTGTCATAGTAGTAGTAGGGTTTAGAGTTGGAGTAGTAGTAGGAGTTGTAGTAGTAGTAGTACTTGTAGGAGTAGTCATAGTAGTACTAGGAGTATTAGTAATAGTAGTTTTAGCAGTAGTAGTAGTAGGAGTCATAGTAGTAGCTATTGTACTAGTCTAAAAGTAGTAGTTGTAGTAGCAGTAGCAGCAGCACTAGCAGCAGCAGCTGTTGAAGTAGTAGTAATAGTAGTAAAAGGAGTAGTAGTAGTTATTGTAGTAATAATACTAATTGTAGTAGTAACAGTAGTAGTAGTAGCAATAGTTGTTGGAGTAGTAGTAGCTGTTGCGGTAGTAGTAGTTGTAGTGGTAAGAGTAGTAGTAGCAGAACTAGTAGCCGCAACTGTAGCAATAGTAATAGTAGATGCAGTAGGAGTGTTTCTTGTAGTAGTAGTAGTAGTAGCAGTGGTAGTAGTAGTACCAGCGGAACAACTACTACTAGTACTACTGCTACTACTACTAGTACTACGCCTACTACTGCTCCTACTACTACTAGTAGTACTAGGCCTACTACTGCTACCACTATTTCAACTACTACTATTCCTGTTACTACTTCCACTCTAACTCGTACTACTACTACTTCTGCTGCTAGTATTGCTAATTCTTTTTCTACTACTACTACTACTAATAATAGAGCTTCTCCTACCTCTACTACTGCTGCTGCTGCTACTACTACTAGTAATCATATTACGCCAACTACAATAACTACTACTTCTACTATTGCTACTACTACTATTCCTACTACTACGACTAATCCTAAGAATCTTACTACTACTACCACTACTTCTGCTACTCCTATTACAACTACTACTGTTGTTGTTACTGCTGCTACTACTACTACTATTACGACTACAACAATGACGACTACTATGCTACTACTAGACCTCCAACTCCTACTGCTACTACTGCTCCTACTAGGACTACCACTTCTACCATTTCTACCACTACTGCAACTATTACTACTACTACTATTACTACAACTGCTACTACTATTGCTGCTACTATAACTGCTACTAATATTACTACTACTAGTGCGACTATTGCAACAGCTAGGACTGTTACTACTACTATCGCTACTACTATCACTACTACTGCTGCTGCTACCACTACCACTACTACTACTCCTCCTATTACTGCTACTACTATTTCCACTGTTGCTACTACTACCACTACTACTATTACTTCTACTACTACTACTATTACTACTACTACTACTTTTGCTACTACTATTGCTACAACTACAATTTCAACTCCTTCTATTACTATTACCACTACTATTACTACAAATACTACTACTGCGACTTCTACTACTGCTACCACTACTACTTCTGCTACTACTACTGCTAGTCCTACTACAACTTCTACTACTGTTACTGCTAACTCTGCTACAACTTCTATTGCTACTCCTACTCCTACTCCTACTGCTGCTACTACCACTCCAACAACTACTACTACTACTACTCCTACTACTTCTACTCCTACACCTACTCCTACAACTTCAATTACTACTACTACTGCTACCGCTACTACTACTACTACTACAACTACTAGTAGTTCTTCTACTACTATGACAGCTGCTACTGCTACTACTTCTAATCCTACTACTACTCCTACTTCTATTACTACTGCAACAAGTACAGCAACACTACTACTACTAATACTACTGCTACCACTACTATTACTACTAATACTACAGCTACTACTACTACTAGTACTACTACTACTACTACTACTACCGCTACAACAACTAATCCTAATACTGTTGTTGCTGCTATTACTCCTACTACTAGCACTAGTACTACTACTATTACTACTACTACTACCACAACAACAACAACCATTACTACTACTCCTCCTACTACTACAACTACTACTACTCCTGCTCCAACTACTGCTACTACTATGACTACCACTACAACTACTACTACTACTACTACTACTACTACTACTACTACTACTACTACAAGTACTGCTACTACTACTACTACTACTACTTGTACTCCAACTCATCCTCCTACCACTACTCAAACTACTACTTCTACAACTACAACTGCTACTATTGCTACTACTACTACAGCTACTACTACTACTACTATCGCAAGTCCAACTCCTACTACTATTACTAGTCCTACTACTACATCTACTACTACAACTCCTACTACAACAACAACAACAATTACTACTACTACTCCTACTACTACTCCTATTACTACTATTACTACCACCACCACCACTACTAGTACTACTCCAACTCCTACTCCTTTTTCTACGCCTACTACTACTTCTATAACTAATCCCACTACTGCAGCTACTACTTCAGCGATTGCTACAACTACTGCTACTACTACTACCACTGCTATTACTGCAACAACTACAACTCTACTCCAAGTCCAACTCTTACCATTACAA
The DNA here is from genome assembly GCA_005019695.1 of Trichopus zeylanicus subsp. travancoricus. NCBI lineage: Eukaryota > Viridiplantae > Streptophyta > Magnoliopsida > Dioscoreales > Dioscoreaceae > Trichopus > Trichopus zeylanicus. Next base: position 23,913 of record RXID01015773.1, on the reverse strand, counting down.
ATGCTACTACTATTACTACTACAACAACTAATGCTGCCGA
>RXID01015773.1:0-21087 GCA_005019695.1 Trichopus zeylanicus subsp. travancoricus | reverse complement strand
CTGCTACTTTATAATAACTACTAATGTTTGCTACTACTTCTGCTACTATTTCTGCTACTGCTAGTACTACTACTCCTACTACTTTTGCTTCTACTTTTGTAATTACTACTACTACTGTTGCTGCTACTGCTACTACTATTGTCGGTACTACTACTACCACTACTACTACTATTATTGTAGCCACTACTATTGCTGCTGCTACTACAACTACTACTCCTACTGCTATTGCTATTGCTACTACTATATCTACTACTACTGCTACTACGGCTACAACTGCTAGTACTAATGCTACTATTGCTACTACAACCGACACTTCTACTACTTTTGTTACAACTACTACTGCTTCTTCTTCTTCTACTACTACTACTACTATTGCTACTACTTAGTATTGCCACTATTACAACAACTACTCCTACTACTACTACTACTACTACCACTACTTCTACTACAATTACAATTGCTACTAGTACTATTACCACTAGCAATACTACTACTATTACTGCTACTACTGCTACTAATGCTTCCATGACTACTACTACTACAACTACTTCTACTGCTGCTAGTACGACTATTACTACTACTATTATTGCTACTACTACTGTTACTACTATAGCTACTACTAAAACTCATGCTGCTATAGGTACTATTGCTACTACTACTGCTACTATTGCTACTAGTACTGCTACTACTGCTATTATAGCTTCTACAATTTTTGCTACTTCTACCAATATTACTACTACTACAATGACTACTTCTACTACTAGTATTACTACTATTGATATTACTGCTACTACTACTATTGCTTATACTACAACTTCTACTAGTACTATTGCTACCACGTCTGCTACTACTACTACTACTCCTGCTGCTGCTACTACTACTACCACTATTACTACTACTATTACTACTACCACTCCTAGTAGTACTACTTTCGCCACTAATGCTATGACTGATACTGATGTTGCAACTACTAATACTACAACTACCATGGTTACTAGCACTATTACTTCAAACACTACTACTACTACTATTGCTACTACTACTATTACAGCTACAACTTCTTCTACTTCTACATAGACTACTATTATTGCTACTTCTACTACTACTGCTACTACAACAACAATAACTACTACTACTATTGCTGCTACTACTACTATGACTACTACTACTACTACCACCACCATTATTGCTACTTCTACTACTACTACTACCATTATTGCTACTACAAATACTACTTCTACTTCTACATCGACTACTATTATTGCTACTTCTTCTACTACTACTACTACTATTGCTACTTCTGCTACTACTACTACTACTATTGCTGCTGCTGCTACTACTACTACTACTACAATAATAATAACTACTACTACTACTACCACCATTGTACCAGTCATAGTAGTGGTAGCAGTAGTAGCAAAAGTAGCCAAAATTGTAGCAGATGTAGTATCTGTCAGAGCAATAGTAGAAGTAATAGTAGTAGACATAGTATTGGTAGTAGTAATAATAGTGGAAGTAGTAGTGGCAGTAGTAATAGAATTAGAAGTAGTAGTGGTAGTAGTAGCTATGGTAATAGTAGTAGTAGAAGTAGTAGTAATAGCAACTGTACTATTAGTAGGAGTAGGAGTAGTTGTAGTGGCAAAACTAGTAGCTGTAATAAGAGAAGTAGCCAAAGTAGTAGTAGTGGTTGTAGTAATTGAAGTAGCCAAAGTAGTTATAGTAGCAGTAGTAGTAATAATAATGGAAGTAGTTGCAGCAACAGAAGTAGCACTAGTAGTAGTAGTAGTGATAATAATTATTGTAGTAGTTGTAAGAGTAATAGTAGCAGTAGCAGTAGAAATAGTGGTAGCAGTAGTATTAGTTATAGTGGTAGTAGGAGGGGTGGTAGTGGTGGTAGCAGTAGCAATAGTAGCAGTAATTGTTGTAGCAGTAGTGGTAGTAGTAGTAGTAAGAGTAGTAGTAATAGCTATTGTAATAAAAGTAGTATTAGTAGTATTCGCAAAAGTAGTAGTGGTATCGGTAATCGTAATAGTAGCAGCAGTTGTAGTTATTTTAGTAGGGGTAGTCGTAGTAGTAGTAGTGGGTCTAGTAGTAGTAGTAGTGGTAGTAGTGGTAGTAGTAGCCATAATAGTAGTAGTAGTAGTAGTAGTGCTAGTAGTAGTAGTTATAGTAGTAGTAGTAGTAGTAGTAATAGCAGTAGTAGGAGTTGTAGTAGTAGTACTTATAGTAGTAGTACTAGTAGTAGTAGTAGCAGTAGTAGCAGCAGTAGTAGTAGTGGTAGTAGTGGTAGCGGTAGTAGTTGTGGGAGTAGTAGTTCGAGTAGTATTAGTTTGAGTAGCGGTAGCATAAGTAGCAGTAGTAGTAGTAGCAGGCAAAGAAGTAGTAGCAGAGATAGTAGTAGTAGTAGTAGCGGTAGTATTAGTTGAAGTAGTAGTAGTAGTAGTTGTTGTAGTGGTAGTAGTAGTAGTTGCAGCGGTAGTAGTAGTATTAGTAGTTTTAGTATTTGGGGTACTAGTAGTAGTAGCAATAGTAGTAGTAGTAGTAGTAGGAGAACCAGTAGTAGTAGAAGTAGCAGTAGTTATGGTTATTGTAGTAGTAGCAGTGGCAGTAGCTGTTTAGTAGTAGTAGCAATAGTGGTATCAGCAATAGTAGTAGTGGGAAAGGGAAAAGTAGTTTTAGTAGTAGTAGTAGTAGTAGCAGTAGTAGCAGCAGCAATAGCAATAGTAGTAGTAGTAGTAGTAGTAGTAGTAGTAGTAGTAGTAGTAGAAGCAGTAGTAGCTGCAGCAACAGTAGTAGCAATTGTAGGTGCAGCAGGACTGGCAGTAGTAGTAATAGTAGTAGTAGTAGTAGTAGCCGTAGTAATAGTAGTAGGAGTAGTAGTGGTTGTTGTAGTAGTAGTAGTAGTATTAGTAGTAGTGGCTGCAGCAATAGTAGTAGCAGTAGTAGCTATAGCAGTAGTGGTAGTAGTAGCAATAGTAGTAGGAGGGGGAGAAGTAGTCATAGTAGTGGTAGTAGTAGTGGTGGTCGTACCAGAAGATGGAGTAGTAGTGGCCGTACCAGAAGATGGAGTAGTAGTGGCATTAGCAATAATTGTGTTAGTATTAGTAGCAGTAACAGTAGTAGTAGTAGTAGTAGTAGTAGTAGTAGTAGTAGTAGTAGTTATAGTTGTAGGAGTAGTTGTAGTAGTAGCAGTAGGGGTAGTAGTAGCAGTAGTGCTTGTTGTTGTAGTAGAAACAGTAGTAGTGGTACTAGTAGTTGTAGCTATAGTTGTAGTAGTTGGAGAGGTAGTTTTAGTGGCAGTAATAAAATTCGCAGTTGTAGTATTAATAGCAATAGCTATAGTTATAGAAGTAGTAGTGATAGTAGTTGTAGTAGTAACAGCTGTAGTAGCAGTTGTAGCCATAGTGATAGTAGTAGTAGTAGTTATAGTAGTAATAGTAGTAGAAGTCATAGCAGTCATGGTTGTGGAAGTAGAGGTCATAGTAGTAGCCCGTAGTAGTAAATGTAGTTGTAGTAGTTGTCATAGTAGTAGCTTGTAGTAGTAGTCATAGTTGTAGTAGTAGTAGTAGTAGTGGGAATAATAGTAGAAGTAGTGGTAGTAGTAGTAGTTGTTGTAGTACTAGTAGTAGCAATTATATTAATGCTATTTGTAGTAGCAGTAATTGCAATCGAAGAATTAGTCGGAGTAGCAGTAACTTTAGTAGCTATAGTAGTAGCAAGAGTAAAATTAGTAGGAGAAGTAGGAGAAGTAGTAGTCGTAGCAGTAGTAGTTGTAGTAGCTGCAGAAGTAGTAGTAGTAGCAACAAAAGTAGTGGTACTAGGAGCTGTAGCAATAGTGGTAGTAGCGAAAGTAGTAGTGGTGGTAGAAGTATTAGTAGTAGTAGTAGTAGTTGTAGGAGGAGGAGTAGTAGTAGTAGTTGTTATTGTTGTTGTTGTAGTAGTAGTAGTAGCAGCTGCAACAGAAGCAGGAGTAGCGACAGTTGTACCCGTAGTACCTGTAGTAGTAGTAGCAGCAATAGTAGCAGTAGTTATTCTAGGTATAGAATCTGTAGCACTTGTAGCAGTAGCAAAAATAGCTGTAATAGGAGCAACAGTAGTAGTAATAGCAATAGTAATAGTTCCATTATTAGTAGTAGTAGTAGTAGTAGGAGAAACAATAGTGGCAGCTGCATAAGTAGCAGGAGCAAAAGCAGTAGCAATAGTAGTAGTTGTAGGGACATTAGTAGTTGTAACAAGCAGTAGTAGCAATAGAAGTAGTAGTAGCAGTAATAGTAGTAGTAGTAATAGTAGTTGTAGTAGTAGGATTAGGAGCAGTAGTTGTAGTAGCGGTAGTAGCAGTAGTAATTGTAGTAGCAGTTGTAGAACAACTAGTACGATTGGCAGTAGTAGTAGCAGCAGCAGTAGCAGTATAGCAGCAATAGTAGTAATAACAACTATAGTAGCTGTAGCTATAGTAGTAATAGGAGTAGTAGTCGCAGTAGTAGCAGTAGTAGTGGCAGAGGTAGTAGTAGCAGTAGTAGTTTTTATTGTAGGACTAATAGATGTAGTAGAAATAGGAGCAGCAATAGTAGCTATAGTACGAGTAGTACTAGGAGCAGTAGCCATTGCAGTAGCAGTTGTAACAGTTGAGGCAATAGTAATAGTAGTAGTCATAGTAGTAGTAGTAGTAGGAATAGTAGCAGTAGTAGTTGTTGTGGTAATAGTAGTAGTAGTAGCTATAGTTGTAGTAGCAATAGTAGTAGCAGCAGTAGTAGTAGTAATCATTGTAGTACTAATAGTAGTAGTAGTTGTTGCTGCGATGGTAGTTGCTCTAGTTGAAGTAGTAATAGTTGTAGCAGTAGCAATAGTAGTAGTAGTTGTTGTTGTTGTTATAGTGCTAGTAGAAGTAGCAGTAGTACTAGTACTAGCCGTAATAGTAGTTGTATTAGCAGCAATAGTTGCAGTAGTAGCAGGAGGAGGAGGAGGAGTGGCAATTGTAGTAGCTGTAGGAGCAGTAGTGGAGTAGTAGTTGTTGTAGTAGTAGCAGTAGTAGTAGAAGTAGTAATAGTAATAGCGGTGGTGGTAGAAGTAGTAGTGGTAGAAGTACTATTAGTAGTTGTAGGACAAGCAGTAGCAGTAGTAGCAATAGTAGGAGTAGGAGTAGTAGTTGTTGTTGTAGTAATAGGAGTAGAAGTTGTTGTAGTAGTCGTTATAGTGGTTGTAGTAGCAGCAGCAGTAGTACCATTAGTAATATTAGTAGTAGTAGTAGTAGTAGTAGCAATTGTAGTAGGTGTTGTACCAGTAGAAATAATAGTAGCAGTAGCAGTTGTAGTTGTGGGAGTCGTAGAGGTAGTAGTAGTAGTAGTAGTAGTAGTAGTAGTAGTAGTAGCAACATTGATAGTAGTAGTGGAAGTTGTATTAGTAGTAACCCTAGCAGAAGTAGTAGTAGCAGTAGCATTAGTAGAAGTAGCAATAGTAGTAGCAGTAGTTGTAGTAGTAGAAGCAGTAGTCGTAGAATTTAGTAGTGGTAGTAGTATTAGTAATAGTAGTAGTAGTAGTAGTAATAGTAGTGGTAATAGTAGTTCTAGGATTAGTACTAGTTGTAGCTGTAGTAGTAGTGGTAGTAGTAGCCATTATACTCGGAGGAGTTGTGGTAGTAGTAGTAGTAGTAGTAGTAGTAGTAGTAGTAGTAGTAGTAGTAGTAGTAGTAGTAGTAGTAGGAGTCAAGCAGTAGTATTAGCAGTTGTAGTAGGAGCAGTAGCAGCAGCAGTAGCAGTAGCAGCAGCAGTAGTAGTAGAAGTACTACTAGTATTGGAAGTAGTATTGGTAGTAGTAATAGTAGTAGTAGTAGTAGTAATAGTAGTCGTTGTAGTAGTAAATGAAGTAGCAGTCATAGCAGTAGTAGTAATTGTAGTAGTAGTGGTTGTTAGAGTAGCAGAAGTAGTGGCGATGGTAGCAGTAGTAGCAATAGTAGCAGTAGTAGTAGAAGAAGTTGTAGAAGTAGTATTGGTTGTAGTGCGGGTAGTAGTTGTTATAGTAGTAGTAGTGGTTTCAGCAATAATAGCTATAGTGATTGTTGTTGTAGCAGTAGTAGTAGTAGTAGTAGTAGTAGTAGTAGTAGTAGTGGGAGTAGCAGTAGTAGCAGTAGCAGTAGCAGTAGTTTGCAGTAGTAGCTGATGTAGTAGTTGTGCTAGTAGTAGTAGCAGTAGTAGTAGTTGTTGTTGTTGTTGTAGTAGTAGTAGTAGCAGTAGTTTGCAGTAGTAGCTGATGTAGTGGTTGTGCTAGTAGTAGTAGCAGTAGTATTTGTAGTTGTTATTGTTCTTGTTGTTGAGTAGTAGTAATAGTAGTAGTAGTTTGCAGTAGTTTGCAGTAGTAGCAGTAGTAGTGGTAGGAGGAGTAGTAGTAGCAACAGAGGCAACCACTGTAGCAGTAGTTGTAGTAGTAGCAGTAGTAGTAGCAATAGCAGCAGTAGTTGTAATAGTAGTAGTACTAGGAGCAATAGTAGTGGTAAAAGTAGTAGTAACTATGACAATAGTAGTAGTAGTAGCAATTGTAGTAGTAATAGTATTAGCAGTATCAATTATAGCAGCAGCCGTGGCAATAGTTGTCGTAGTAGTAATAGTAGTGGAAGTAGTAGAAGTAGTAGTCGCAATAGTAGGTATGGTAGTAGTAGTTTTTGTTGTAGTACAATCAGAAGCAATGTATTGCAGCAGTAGTAGTAGCAGCATCAATAGTTGTATTAGTAGTAGCTGTAGTAGTAGCAGTAGCAACAGCAGCATCAGCAGAAGTAGTAGCAGTAGTAGTCGTAGTAGGAGTAGTATGAGTAGCCGCAGTGCTAGTAGTAGTATTCATAGCAGAAGCAATACCAGTAGTAGTAGTAACAACAGTAGTAGTAACAGAAGTTGTAGTAGTAGTAGTTGTAGCAGTAGCGGTTGTAGTAGTAGTAATAGTAATACTAGTACTGGGAGAAGTAGTAGTGGTATAGTAGTAGTGGGAGAAGTAGTAGAAGTTGCAATAGCAGTAGCCGTAGTAGTACTAATTATAGCAGTAGTAGTAATAGTAGTAGTAGTCGTAGCAATAGTAGTAGTACTAGAACTAAAAGTTCCAATAGTAGTCGTAGTAATAGTAGTAGTAGCAGTGGTAGAAGTTGTAGGAGCGGTGGCAATAGTAGTAGTAGTAGTTGCAGCAGTAGAAGTAGAGTTAGAGGTAGTCATAGTAGTTGCAACAGTAGTTGTTGTAGTAGCAATAGTAGTAGTAGTAGGGGTAGTACTAGTAGTAGTTGTTTCAGCAGATGTGGCAATAGTAGTAGTAGCAATAGTAGAAGTAGGAGTGGTTGTAGCAGTAGTAGCAATAGTAGTATTAGGAGTAGTAGTACTAGTAGTAATAGCAGCAGCAGCAGTAGTACTAGTACTAGTAGTAATAGTAGCAGGTGGAGTAGTAGCAGTAGTAGCAGTAATTATAGTAGTTGTAGCAGCAGTTGCAGTAGTAGTAGCAATAGTAGTAGTACTAGCCCTAAAAGTTGCAAAAGAAGTAGTAGTAGTAAGAGTAGTCGTAGCAGTAGTAGCAATAGTAGTAGCTGTAATCATTGTTGAAGTAGTAGTAGTTGCGATAATAGCAGTAGTAGAAGAACTAGTTGTAGTAGCGGTAGCAGTAGCAATAGTAGTGGTAGTTGCAGCTGTAGAAGTAGGCTTAGAGGTAGTCGTAGTAGTAGCAATAGTAGCTGTAGTAGAAGCAATTATAGTAATAGTAGCAGTATTGGGAGTAGTAGAAGTTGTAGCATTTGTGGCAGTAGTAGTAGTTGCAGAAGTAGAAGTAGTAGTGGTAGTAGCAGAAGTAGCAGTAGTAGTATTTGGTGTAGTAGTTGTTGTAGTAGAAGTAGTAGTAGTAGTAGTAGTACCAGTAGTAGCTGTAGCTGTAGCAGTATTGGTAGTAATAGTATTAGTCGCAGTAGTAGTAGTAGAAGTAGTAGTAGTTGTAGCAGTAGTAGAGGTAGTAGTAGTAGTTGCTGTAGTAGCACTAGTACTAGTATTGGTAATAGTAGTAGTAGTAGCAGCTCTTGCAGTAGTGGTAGCAGTAGCAGTAGCAGTTACAGTTGTTGTACCAATAGTAGTAGTAAAAGTAGTAGCAGCAGTAGTAGCAATAGTAGCAGTAGCAAAAATAATAGCAATAGTAGTAGTCGCTAACATAGTAGTAGCAGCAGTAACAATAGCAGTAGTAGTAGTAGTATTGGCAGCAGTAGTAGAACTACTAGTAGTAGTATTAGTTGCAATAGTAACAGTAGTCATAGTCCTAGTTCTAGTAGCAGTAGTAGAAGTAGTATTAGTAGTAATTGTACTACTAGTAGTAATAGTTGCAGTAGTAGCTGCAGTACTAATGGTTGTCGTAGTAGTAGTAGTAGTAGTAGTAGTAGAAGCAGTTGTTGTAGTAGTAGTTATAGTAGTAGTTGTTGTTGTTATTCTAGCAATAGTAGCAACAGTAATGGAAGAAGCAGTAGCAGTAGCAGCAGCAGAAGTAGTAGTACTAGTGGCAGTAGTTGTAGTAGAGTAGTAGTAGTAGCACTAGTAGTAGTTGTAGAAGTAGTAGTTGTATTAGTAGTTGTAGTAGTAGTATTTGTAGTAGTAGTAGTTGTCGTAATAGCAGTAGTAGAAGCAGAATTATTAGCTGAAGTATTTGTCGCAGAAGTAGCAGTAGCAGTAGAAGTAGCTGTGGCAATTGATGTAGCAGTAGGGGTTGTAGTAGTAGCAGCAATAGTAGAAGGTGTAGCAGCTGTAGCAGTTGCAGTAGTAATAGTAGGAATAGCAGCAATGGCTATAGCATTAGCGGCAGCAGCAGCAGCAATAGTAGCAGTAGGAATAGTCGAGTAATAGTAGTAGTAGTAGTAGTAGCAGTAGTAGTAGTAGTAATAATAGTGGTAGTAGTAGTAGTAGTAGCGGTAGTAGAGGTAGTAGTAGCGGTAGTACTGGGTGTAATAGTAGTAGTATTAGCAGTATTAGGTGCAATAGTAGTAATAGTAGTATTAGCAGTAGCAATTGTAGTAGTAATGGGAGTAGTAGTAGTAGTTGTTGTTGTAGAAGTAGCAATTGTAGCAGCAATAGTAGTAGTCGTAGTAGGTCTAGCAATAGTAGTAGTCGTACTAGTAGGAGTAGGGGTTGTAGCAACAGTAGTAGTTGGAGTAGTAGTTGTTATAGCAGTAGCACTGGTAATATTAGTAGAAGTAGTAATAGAAGTAGCGAAAGCAGTAGCAGCAAAAGTCGTATTAGTTGTAGTTGTGGTACTAATAGCAGCAGTATTAGAAGTATTATTAGTAGTAGTAGTAGTGGTGTTGGTAGTAAAAGTGAGAGTAGTAGTAGCATTGATAGTAGTAGTTGTGGTAGTAATAGTAGCAGTATTATAAGTATTATGAGTAGTAATAGTAGCAGTAGTGGTAGTAGGAGTGAGAGTAGTAGTAGCAGTGGTAGTAGTAGTTGTAGTAGTAGTTGTTGTTGCAGCAGTTGTTGTAGTAGTTGTAGTAGTAGTATCATAAGTAGTACTAGGAGTAGCAGTTATAGTAGTAGGTGTAGCAGTAGTGATTGTAGCATTCGTAGTAGTAGCAGCAGCAGTAGTAATAGTAGCAATAGTAGTAGTAGTTAAAGCAGTTGTAGTAGTAATAGTAGTTGTTGTAGTTGTTGTAGTAGTAGTAGTAGTAGTGACATTAGTAACAGTAATAGTAGTACTCATAGTAGTATTACAAATAGTATTAGGAGTAGGGGTAGCAAAAGCAGTAGCAATAGTTGTTGTTGTAGTAGGAGTGAGGGTAGTAGTAGTGGTTGTTGTAGTAATAGTAGTAGTAATAGTAGTTGTCGTAGTAGTAGCAGTAGGTGTAGTTACAGTTGTGGTTGGAGGAATAGCAGTTGTGGCAGTAGCATTTGTAGCAATAGCAGTAGTGGAAGCAGTAGTAGTTGCAGCAGTGGCTATAGTACAAGTAGCAAGTACTAGTAGTTGTAAATGTGTAGTAGTTGTAGTTGTAGTAGTAGGAGGAGTAGTAGTAGCAGCAACAGTAGTAGCAGTAGTAAAAGCAGTAGCAATAGCAGTAGCAGTAGTAGTAGTAATAGTATTAGTACTAGTTTAAGTAGTAGTTGGTGTAGAAGTAGTAGTAGTAGTAGTGGTAGCAGTAGCAGTAGTTGGAGTAGTAGCAGTAGCAATAGTAGTAGGTGTAGCAAGAGCCGTAGTAATAGTAGTAGCAGCAAGAGTAGTAGTAGCAGTAGTAGTCGTGGCAGGCGTAGTAGCAGTAATAGGAATAGTAGCAGTAGCAGCCGTAGTAGATGTTGTACCAGTAGCAGTTGTAGTTGTGGTAGCTGTTAAGAGTAGTGGTAGTAGTAGGAGAAGTAGTAGTAGTAGTATCTGTGGCATTAGTAGAAGTAGCAATAGTTGTAGTATTTAGTAGTGGTAGTAGTAGTAGAAGTAGAAGTAATTGGAATATTTAGTAGTGGTACTAGTAATAGTGGTAGTAGTAGTTGTTGTACTAGTAGTAGTAATAGTAGTACTTGTAGAAGTAGTTGTAGTAGGGGGAGTAGTAGTAGTTATTGTCAAAGCGACAGCAGTAGTTGTAGATGTGCTAGGAGTAATACTAGTAATAGGAATGACAGTTGTGGTAATAGTACCTATTGTAGTTGTAGGAGGAGTTATACTAGTAGTAGTAGTACCGGTAGCCGCAGTTGCATTGGTAGTAGCCATGGTAGTACTAGCAGTGGTAGCAGTAGTAGTTGTTGTAGTAGCAGTAGGAGGAGTAGTAATAGTAGTCACAGTAGCAGTAGTAGTAGTAGTAGTAGTAGTAATTGTAATAGTAGTAGTAGTAGTAGTAGTGGTGAAAGGAGTAGCAGCAGGAATAGTAGCGCAGTAGCAATAGTAGTAGTAGTAGTAGTAGTAGTAGTAGTAGTAGTATTAGTGGTAGAAGTAGCAGCAGGAGTAGTAGCAGCAGCAGTAATAGCAGCTGTAGCAGTAGTAGTAGTTGTTGTTGTTGTTATTGTAGCAATAGCAGCAGCAGCAGTAGTTCTAACAGTAGTTGTAGAAGAAGTAATATCAGTAGTAGTTGTAGTAGCAGTAGTCGCAGTAGCAGTTCTTTTTAGCAATAGTAGTGAAAGCAATAGTAGCTCTAGTACTAGTAGTGATAGTTGTTGTAGTAGTATTTGTAGTAGTAGAAGTCGTAGCCGTTGTAGTTGTAGCAGCAGTAACAGTCGTGGCAGTAGTTGTAGCAGCAGAAAAAGTATCAGTTGCAATAATAGTTGCTACTACTGCTACTGCTACTATAATTCCTCCTACTACTGCTACTACTACTACAGGTAGTACTACTACTACTACAACTATTTCTGCTACTACTACTCCAAACACTATTACTATTTCTGCTGCTACTACTGCTACTATTGCTACTACTACTTCTGCTACCTCTACTACCACCACTACTATGACTACTACAACTTCTACTATTACAACTACTACTACTACTGCTGCTGCTACTAATACTACTACTACCATTACTACTATGACTACTACTCTACTACTACTACTACTACTATTATTGCTACGACTATTACTACAACTATTACTACTACTGTTAGTACAACTACTACTATTCCAATTATTACAACTAATACTACTAATAATAATATTACTTCTACCACTACTACTGCTACTACTTTACTACTATGACTACTACTACTACAACTACTACTACTACTACTACTACTCCTCCTCCTGCTTCTGCTATTACTCTTACTACTACTACTAGTACTATTACTACTACTGCTACTTCTATTACCCCTACTTCTACTTCTACTACTACTACTACTACTACTACTACTACTACTGCTACTACTACTACTATTACTACTATTATTTCTACTGCTATAACAACAACAACTACTACTACTACTACTTATCCTACAATATCAAGTACTACAACTTGTCCTACTACTACTACTCCTATTGCTACTATAGCTTCTACTACTTCTAGAACTAATACAACGACTACAACTACTACTTCTACTACTACTACTACTACTACTACCACTATTTCTACAGTTGCTACTGTTGCTACTACTACTGCTTCTACTACTGCGATTGCTAATATCATCGCGACAACTACAAATACCGCTAATATAAATACTTCTCATACTACTACTGCTTTTGCTACTACTACTGCTAATAGAACTACTGCTACTATTATTGTTGCTGTTGCTACTACTGCTACTCCTACTAATATTGCAACAACTTCTTCTTCTTCTACTACTACTTCTACTACTTCAACTGCTACTACTACTACTCCTACTACTACTACTTTTGTTACTGCTACTACTGCTACTACTACCACTATTGCTACAACTACTACTATTGCTGCACCAAAACTGTTGCTATTATTGCTACTACAGATGCTGCTGCAACTGTTGCAACAGCAACTGCAACTACTAGAACTACCGCAACTACTACTAATTCTACTGCTACGACTACTACTACTACTACTACTACTACTACTACTACTACTACTACAACTATTATGGCTCCTACTACTGCTGCTGCGGTTGCTACTACTACTGCTACTACTACTACGACTATTGCTACCAATGCTACTACTGCCACTACAACTACAACCCTTACTACCACTTCTACTCCTACTACTACTACTATCACAACTACGACTAGTACTACTATTAGTACTACTGCTACTGCAACGGCTACTACTACTACTACTATACTACCATTACTACCACTGTAGCTACTACTGCCGCCGTTACTACTATTTCTACTGCTACTGTTTCTGCTACTACAGCTATTACAACAACTACTACTGCTACTACTACTACTGTTCCTGCTAATACTATTACTACATCTGTAGCTACTACTGCAACTATTGCTACCACTACTACTTTTATTGCTATTTCAGCTTCTACTGCTACTGTTACTTCTACGACCACCACCACCACCACTACTACTACTGGCACTACTACTATTACTACTACGGCTACTACTGCTACTACTGCTACTACTATTACTACTACTGCTACTACTACTGCTGCTGCTACTATTATTACTACTACTATTACTACTACTGCTGCTACTATTACTATTACTACTACTACTACTACAACTACTACTTCTATTATTACTATTACTACTATTACTACTACTGCTACTATTGTTACTTCTATCACTAGTACTACAAGTAACACTACTACTACTATTACAACTATTACTATTACTACTACTATTACTACTATTATAAGTACTACTACTACTTTTACTGCTACTACTACCACTGCTATTACTACTTCAACTACATTTGCTAATATTACTTCTACTGCTATGACTACTACTACTGCTGCTGCTATGACTACTACTGCTACTTCTGCTTCTAGACCTTCTGCGACTGCTACATCTACTACTACTACTACATCTGCTACTACTACTATTTCTACCGCTGTTACTACTGCTACTACTACTACTACTTCTACTACCATTAATGCTACTATTGCTACCACTGCTACTACTACTACTACCACTACTGCTATTGCTACCGCTACTATGACTAATTCTTATATTAATACTACTACGACTACTACTATTGCTAATACAACAATTACTACTACTCCTCCTCCTACTAATACTACAACTACTACTACCACTACTACTACTACTTCAGCTACTACTACTACTACTGCTACTACTACTGCTGCTGCTAATGCTAATACTGCTACTGCTACTACTGCCACAAATATTGCTACTATAGATACTGTTGTAACTATTGCAGCAACGACTACAACTACTTCTACTACTTCTACTACTACAAAAGCCACTGCTACAACAACAACAACAACTACTACTAATTCTACAACTACTATGCCAACTACTACTACTCCGACTACTACTGCTACTCTTGCTACTAATGCTACTAGTACTACTAGTACTACTATTACTACTACTGCTATTACAACCCTTACTACAACTTCTACTACTACTACTTCTCCTATTACTACTACGACTACTACTACTACTACTACTACTACTACTACTACTGCAACTACTACTACTACTACTACTACTATTACTAGTGCTCCCACTATAGCTAATACTGCTACTACTGCTACTATTTCTACTACTACTACTACAACTACTATTGCAACTGCTACTACTACAACTATTACTACATCTGCTGCTACTATTACTACAACTACTTCTGCTACTAATACTATTAATACTGATATTACTACTACTTATACTACTAGTACTACTACAATAATAACAACTAAAACAACAACTACTACTACTAGTTTTCGTACAATAACAACAAGTACTAACTCTTCTGCTACTACTACTGCTGCCACTTCTACTACAGCTATAACTATTGCTACTGCTACCATGACTACTACAACTACTACTTGTACTACTGCTACCGCCACTGCTATTACTACTACGGTTATTGCTACTACTACCACTCCTACTACTACTACCATACGACTACTACATCTGTTACCATTGCTACTCCAACAACTGCTACTACTACTAGAACTACTTCTATAACTACTACAGCTACTACTACTACTACAACTACTACTACTGATACTACTACTACTACTACTACTACTACTACTACTACTACTACTACTACTACTCCTACTACTACTACTTCTATTACTACTACTACTACTCCATCTTCTGCTGCTTCTAATATGGCTACTACTAGAACTACTACTACTTATGCTACTACAGCCGCAACTGCTACTACTTCTACTACTACTACTACTATAGCTACTACTGTCACAACTGCTACATCTACTACTACTTCTGCTACTACTGCTAGTACTGCTACTATTACTGCTACTATTACTACCCCAACTAGTACTACTACTATTGATACTACTACTACTACTACTTTTACTACTACTTCGTCTCCTACTACTACTTCTACTAGCACTACTACTACAACTACTATTACTACAACCGATACTACTACTATAATCACTACTACTACTATTACTACTATTGCTAGTATGACTGCTACTACTGCTACTACTACCACTACTACCACTACTACTATGACCGCTAAACTACTACTACTGCTACCGTTGCTCCTACTACAACTACTACAATTGTTGCTACTATTACTACTACTACTGCTACGACTATAACTACTACTTCTACTACTATTACTAATACTACTACAACTACTACCTTTGCTACTACTGCTACGACTGTTGCTACTTCTACTATTACTATTACCACTACTACTACTTCTACTACTACAACAACTACTACTATGGAAACTAATGCAACTACTGCTACTATTGCCACTGCTGCTACGACTACTACTATTACTATGGCAACTTCTGCTGCTACTACTGCTGCTGCTATTGCTCCTATTACTACTATTACTACAATTGCCGCTACTACTACTACTACTCGTACTACTACTGCGGCTATAACTACTACTACTACGACAGCAACGACTAATGCTACTCTTACTACTTTTCCTACTACTATTGCTACTGCGTCGACTTCTATTGCTATAACTATTGCTACTCCTACTAATACTGCTACTGTTACTACTAATAGTGCTACTACTACTATTACTACTACTACTACTACTACAACTACAACTACTACTTCTACTACTATTACTTCTACTACCACAACTATTACGTTTGCTACTACTGCTACGACTACTACTACTTTTACTATTACTACTACTACTACTACTACTACTACTACTATGACAACTACTACTGCTACTACTACCACAACTACTCCTACTACTCCTACTACTGTCGCTGCTACTACTACTATAACTACTCCAACTGCTTCTGTTGCTACTTTGGCTACTACTGCAACTACTACTACTACTACTACTATAGTTGCTACTGCTACTCCCTCTTCTACTACTACTTCAGTTACTACTGTTACTGCTACATTTGACACAACTGCTACTACTACTACTACTACGACTTCTGCTACTGCTAGTATTGCTAACATTGCTATTACTGCTAGTATCCCAACTGCTACTACTACTACTGATAATACTACTGCTACTGCTACTACCACTACAATTACTACTGCCACTGCAATAACTATTTCTTCTCCTACTACAACTTCTTCTGCTACTACTACTGCTACTTCTACTGCTACTATCACTACTACTGACACCACAGCTAGAACGACTAATGCTACTACTACTCCTACTAGTACTAGTACTAGTACTACTATTACTATTGTTGTTGGTGCTACTACTACTACTAATACTGCTTCAACAACAACTGTTACTGCTACTACTGCTACTACTCTTGCTACTGCAACTAGTTTTAGTACTACAACTATTGCTACTACTTCTGCTACTATTGATAGAACTGCTACTATTGCTGTTACTACTTCTACGCCAACTACTACTTTTAGTACTGCCATTACCACTATGACTACTATAGGTACTACTGTTACTACTTCTTCTTCTACTACTACTTCCTCTGCTACTATTACACTACACATTGAACTGCTACAATGACTATGGCTACTGCTACTATTGTTACTATTGCTACTGCTACTACTTCTACTGCTACTGCTACTATTACTGCTACTACTGCTAAAACTACTGCTACTATGACTGCTAACCTACCAATATTGTTGCCATTATTGCTACTACTACTATTACTACTATTAGTACTACTGCTTCTGCTACTGCTACAACTACTACCACTACTGCTACTACTACTGCTACAAATACTACAACAGCTGCTACTTTTGCCACTACTATTAGTACTACAACTACTTCTGTTACTACAACTACTACTACTCGTACTAATACTACTGTTACTACTATTGCTACTACCACAAGTACTACTATTACAACTATTATAGCTACTACTAGTATGACTACTACTACTACTTCTACTACTATTACTGCCACTACTATGACTACTGGATTTGATACTACCGCTAGGACTGCTGCTGCTACTACTATTACTACTACCACTACTACTACTTCTGCTACTACTACTGCCACTACTACTACTACTACTACTACTACGACGACGACGGCTACTACAAGTACAACTACTGATACTACTACTACTACTACTGCTGCTGCTGCTGCTACTACTACTACTACTTCTACTACTATAGCTACCATTGATACGACTATTGCTACTACTACTACTACTTCTACTACTTCTGCTACTACTACTACTAGTACTGCTGCTGCTGTGTTGATGCTACTACTACTACTAATACTCTTACAAAAATTACTATTACCGCTACCACAACTCCTACTACTATTGCTACTACTACTAGTCAAACTACTGCTCCAACTACTACTAGTATTACCATTTCTAGCACTACTACTACACTTACCACTGCTATAGCTGCTGCTTCTACCGCTACTACTACTTCTGCTTCTTGTACTTTCACAACAACTACTATTGCTACTACTACTCCTGCTGCTAATACTATTACTACTACAACTGCTACTACAGCTACTATTGCTACTACTATTACTTCTACTGCTACTACTACTACTGCTACTACTTCTACTAACGACTGATACGACTACTACTACAAAAAACAACAACTACTCGCTGCTAGAGTCAACTACTGCTACTGCTTCTGCTGCTACTACTACTTCGACTACTACTACTGCTGCTGGCTGCTACTACTTGCTACTACAGCTATTGTTGCTGCTAATACTACTACTGGTACTACGACTACTTCACATACTACTACTATAGCTTCTTCTACTGCTAATACAACTACTGCTACTATTATTACTACTACTGTTACTACTAAATTCCTAATGATACTGCAAGTACTACTTCAATTACTATGGATACTACAACTCAAGCTACTGCTACTTCTACTACTTCTGCTACTACTCCTATTGCTGCTGCTGCTACTACTACTACTACTACTACTACTCCAACTACCACTACTGATGCTACTGCTTCTACTGCTACTACTACTACTACAACTACGACTGCTACTACTGCTACTAATTCTACTACTAGTCCAAGTACTACTACTGATGCTACTACTTCTACTGCTACTACTACTCCTACTGCTATGACTGCAACTATTGCTACTAATTCTACTACTACTACTACTGTTGCTGCTACTATCCCTACCAATTTTACTACTGCTACTACAACTACAACCCTTACTACTACTTCTACTCCTGCTACTACTTCCATTACTACTATGTTTACTACTACTACTGCTACTACTGCTATTGCTACTATTATTATTACTGCTACTACTACTACTATTACTATTTCGACTACTACTGCTACTACTGCTACAACTGCTATATCTATTAGTACTACAACTACTGCTACTTCTACCACTACTACTACTACTACTACTTTTGTTATTGTGACTACTTCTATTACAACTGCTAACTCTACATCAGCTACCACTGCTACTACTACTTCTACTACTACTACAGCAAATACTGCTATTACTACTACCTCTAAAATTAGAACTAGTATAATAACAACAACAACAACATCTACTACTACTACTACTAGTAGTTTTTATATAATAGCAACAACTACTACTTCCCCGGATGCTACTCCTACAGCCACTTCTACTAGCACTACAACTACTGCTACCGCAACTACTACTAATACAACAACTACTACTACTACGGCTACAACTGCAACTACTGCTACTACTACTGCCTCTACTACTGCAACTACTACTACTGCTACTACTATTATAGTTACTCCTACTACTACTGCTGTTGCTACAACATCTCTTACCACTATCACTTTTATAATTGCTACTACTACTACTACTACAATTACAACCACTAGTACTGATACTACAACAACAACAACTACTACTACTACTACTACTACTTCAACTACTAGTACTACTAGTACTACTACTACTACTATGGCTACCATTGCTACTACTTCCATAAATTCTACGGCTGCTACTGCTACCACTAGTATTACTACTACTACTATTACTGCTACTACTGCTACGACTACAACCACTACTTCTAACGCTATTACTGCTACTACTATGACTACTACTTTTGCTAGTACTGCTACGGGTGCTACTACTACTACTACAACTACTATGGCAACTACTGCTACTACTGCCACCGCTACTACTACTCCTGCTTCTACTACTGCTACTGCTGTAACTACTGCTACTAGTACTGCTACTACTGCTATTACTATTTCTACGGCAACTACTACTTCTTCTTCTTCTACTGCTAGTACTACTACTCCGACGATTACTACTTCTACAATGGCTAACACTACTACTACTACTCCAACTATTACTGCTTATACTATGGCTACTATTGGAACTACTACTGCTTATGCTACTACAGCCGCTATTGCTACTACTTCTACTACTACTACTATAACTGCTATTGTCACAACTGCAACTACTACTACTACTTTTGCTACTACTGCTACCATTGTTGCTAGTACTACTACCCCAACTAATACTACTACTATTGATACTACTACTACTACTACTACTACTTCTACTACTAGTACTAGTACTACTACTACTACTACTATGGCTACCACTGCTACTACTACTATAAATTCTACGGCTGCTACTGCTACCACTAGTATTACTACTACTACTACTACTACTACGACTATAACCACTACTTGTAATGCTATTACTGCTACTACTACGTCTACTGCTACTACTACTACAACTACTATGGCAACTACTGCTACTACTGCCACCTCTACTACTACTCCTGCTACTACTACTGCTACTGCTATAAATACTGCTACTACTACTGCTGCTGCTATAAATAATGATACTACTATTGCTACTACTGCTATTACTACTTCTACGACAACAACTACTACTACTACTAATACTAGTAGTAGTAGTAGTAGTACTACTACTACTACTACTACTACTACTACTACTACTTCTACTGCTATTACTGCTACTCCTACTATTACTACTTCTACTATGGCTAACACTACTACTACTATTCCAACTATTGCTGCTTATACTATGGCTACAACTGGAACTACTACTGGTTATGCTACTACAGCCGCTATTGCTACTACTTCTTCTACTACTACTATAGCTGCTACTATCACAACTGCTACTACTACTACTACTTCTGCTACTACTGCTAGCACTGCTACCATTGCTTCTAGTACTACTACCCCAATTTGTACTACTACTATTGATACTACAACTACTTCTTCTCCTACTACTACTTCTTCTTCTACTACTACTACTATTACTACAACTGATACTACTACTAGAATGACTATTACTACTTCTACTACTATTACTAGTACAACTTCTAGTACTGCTAGTACTACTGTTGTTGCTACTACTACTACTATGACTACTACACTACTACTACTACTGTTGTTGCTCCTCCTCCTCCTACTACTACTACTACTACAATTGTTGCTACTACTGCTACTACTACTACTAGTACTACTATTGTTGCTATAACTACTACTACTATGATAGCTATTACTAATGCTACTATTACTACTTTTCCTACTACTATTGCTACTTCAACTACTGCTACTCTTAATAATACTTGTACTGCTACTACTAATAGTGCTACTACTGCAACTACTACTTTGCTACTACTTCTACTATTACTACTACCACTACTACTTCTTCTACTACTACTACTTCCACTACTACTACTACTACTACTACTGTAACTACTGCTACTATAGCCACCGCTACTACTACTACTACTACTATGGCCACTATTGCGACTACACTATTGCAATTATTGCTACTACTACAACTACTACTGTTGCTTCTACTACTACTACTGTTAAAATTGTTGTTACTATAGCTACTACTAATGCTACTCCTGCTAATATAGCTACTACTACTACTAATAGTGCTACTACTACTATTGCTGCTACTACTGCTACAACTACAACTACAACTTCTACTACTATTACTGCTACTACTACAACTACTACTTTTGCTGCTACTTCTACGACTGTTGGTACTTCTACTCTTACCACTACCACTACTACAACTTCAGCTACTACTACTATGGCAAATACTACAACTATTGCTACTACAGCCACTGGTACTACTACTATGCCAACTACTACTGCTACT
>RXID01015772.1:0-36059 GCA_005019695.1 Trichopus zeylanicus subsp. travancoricus | reverse complement strand
AGGTGCATTAGCGATACAATAAGTAGTAGAAGTAGTTCTAATACTACAAGATGTAATAGTGGTAGAGGTAGTAGTAGTACTAGCGGTAGTAGTAGTGGTAGCTATAGTAGTAGTAGTAGCTATTGTAGTAGTAGCAGTAGTCGTAGTAGTAGCTATAGTACTGTTAGCAGAAGTAGTGGGAATTGGAGATGTAAGAGAAGTTGCAGTCGCTGTAGTAGGAGTAGTAGTAGTAGTTGTTGTAGTAGTAGTAGCAACAATAATAGTGAAAGTGGTAGTAGTAGTAGTTGTTGTTGTTGTTGTTGTAGTGGCAGTAGAGATAGTGGTAGTCATAGTAGCAGCATTAGCAACAGTAGTTGTAGAAGCAGTAGTTGTAGTAGCGGTAGATGTTTTAGCAGTAGTAATAATTGTAGTAGTAGCAATAGTTTCAGTGGTAGTTGTAGTTGCAGTAGTAGTAGTAGCAATAATTGTAGTAGCAGTAGTAGTAGTGGTTGGTGTGGTAGAGTAGTTGTAGTAGCAATTGTTGTAGTAGTAGGTGGTGAAGTAGTAGTAGTAGTAGTTGGAGCACCAGTAGTCATCATAGTTGTAGTACATGTAGTAGTCATTGTACTAGTAATAGCAGTGGTAGCAGTAGTAGTTGCAGTAGTAGCCATAGTAGTAGTAGTTATAGTACGAGAAGTAGTAGTAGCAGCAGTAGCGGGAGTAGTAGTTGCAGTATAGTAGTAGTCGTAGTAGTAGTAGCAGCAATAGCTGAAGTAGCAGTAGCTGTAGTAGTAGTAGAAGTAGCAGCAGTAGGAGTAGCAGTAGATGTAGTAGTAGTGGTAACAGTGGTAGTAGTAGTTGGAACAGTAGTAGCAATAGGAGTAGTTCGAGCAGCAGCAGTAGTAGTTGGAGCCGCATTAGTAGCAGTAGTAGTAGTAGCAATCGTAGTAGTTGCAGTAGCAATAGTAGCTATTGTAGTTGAAGCAACTATTATATAGTAGGAGCAGTCGCGATAGTAGCCGAAGTAGCAGTTGTAATAGTAGTAGTAGAAGTTGTAGTAGTAGCAGTAGTAGTTGGAGTATCATTAGCAAAAATAGTAGTAGTAGTAGTGACAACAATAGTAATAGCAGTAGTAGCAGTAGCAGTGGCAGTAATAGTTATAGTCAAAGTAGCAGCAGTAGCAATAGTTATAGTTCTAGCAGTAGTAGTAGTGGTTAGGGTAGTAGCTGTATTATTTGTAGAAGTTGCAACACTAGTAGTAGTAGTAGGAGTAGTAGGAGTAGCCGTAGTATTACTATTAGTTGTCATAGTATTAGTTGTTGTAGTAGTATTAGTAGCAGTAGTCGTAGTAGTCGGAGAAGTAGCAGTAGGAATTGTAGTAGTAGCAGCAGAGTAGCAGCAGGAATAGTAGTAATGGGAGTAGTTGCTGTAATAGTAGGTCATGTAGCAGTTGTAGCAATAGTATTATCAGTAGTAGGAGGAGTAGTAGCAAAGGTAGTAGTAGTCATAGCATAGTATAGTAGTAGCAACATTCATAGCAGTAGTAGCAGTAGTTGTGGCAGAAGCTGTTGTAGTCGTAGTAGTAGCAGTAGTGGCAGTAGTAGTAGTAGCAGCAGCAATAGTAGCCGCAGCAGCAGCAGCAGCAGTAGTAGCAACAGTTGTAGTAGTAGTAGCAATTGTGATAGTAGTAGTAGCTATAGCAGTAGTAGTAGAAGTAATAGTAGTACTACTTGTTGTAGTAGCTGTAGTAGTAGTAGTAGTAGTTGGAGTAGTTGTAGGAGTCAGAGTAGGACTAGTTGTAGTAGTTGTTGTTGTAATAGTAGTTGTAGTAGTTGTGTCGTAGTAGTAGAAGTAGTAGTAGTAGTCATAGTAGTTGGATTATAAGTAGTCAGAGCAATAGCAGTAGTTCTTGGGGTAGCAGCAATAGTAGTAGTAGTAGGGGTTGTAGTGTAAGTACTAATAGTAGCAGTAGTAGTAGCAATAATAGCTGTAGTAGTAGTAGCAGCAATTGTAGTTTGGGTAGGAGTGGTAGCAGTAGTAGTAGTGCTAGGAGGAGTGGTAGTAGTAGTAGTAATAGTAGCTATAGCATAGGAGTAATACTAGCAGTCATAGTAGTATTAGTAGTAGCTGAAGTAGTAGCTGGAATAGTAGTAGTGGGAGTAGTAGCCGTAATAGTAGCTCTTGTAGCAGTTGTAGCAGTAGTAGCGTCAGTGGTAGCAGGTGTTGTAGCAAATGTAGTAGTCATAGGAGTAGTGGTAGTAGCAGTAGCATTCATAGTAGAAGTAGCAATAGTAGTGGCAGAAGTTGTAGTAGTCATAGTAGCAGTAGTAGTAGTAGGAGTAGTAGTAGTTGTTGTTGTTGTAGTAGCAGCAGTAGCAGTTGTAGTAGTAGTGGCAGCTGCAATAGTAATAGTAGCAGTAATAATAGTACTATTTATTGTAGTAGTAGTAGTAGTAATTATAGTCGTAGGAGTAGTTGTAGGAGTCAGAGTAGGAGGAGTTGTAGTAGTTGTAATTGTAACAGTAGTAGACATTGTAGCAGTTGTTGTAGTAGTAACAGCAGTCGCAGTAGGAGTAGTAGTTATGGCAGTAGTATTAGCAGTAGTCATAGTAGTATTAGTAGTAGTGGTAGTCCTAGTAATAGTAGTAGCAGTAGTTGTTGTATTTCATGTAGTAATAATAGTAGTAGGAATAGTAGTAGTAGTCACCGTAGTTGTTGTAAAAATAGTAGTAGTAATAGTATCAACAACAACAGCAGTAGTTATAGTAATAATAGTAGTTGTAGTATCCGTAGCAATAATAGTAGTAGTCGTAGGTGTAGTAGTTGTATAAGTAGTTGTAGTTGTAATAGTAGGAGTATCAATAGTAGTAGTCGTAGTTGTTGCAATGGTAGCGGTGGTGGTGGTAGTACTAGTAGTAGTAGTAGCGGTGGTGGTTGTAGTACTACTAGTAGTAGTAGTAGTAGTAGTAGTTGTAGCAGTAGTAGTAGTAGTAGTAGTTGTTGTAGCAGTAGCAGTAGTAGTAGTACTAGTAGCAGCAGCAGCAGTAGCATAGTAGCGCAATATAAGTAGTAATAGTTTGAGTAATAGTAAGTAGTAGAGTAGTAGAGTAAATTGTAGTCATAGTTTTTTTATCAGCAACAATAGTAGCAGTAGCAGTAGTAGTAGTAATAGTAGCTAAAGTTGCTAAAGTTGTAGTAGTAGTAGTTGTAGTAGTAGCGGTAGTAGCAGTAGTAGTAGCAATAGTATTAGCAGTAGAAATAGTAGTATTAGTCGTTGTAGTAGCATTTCTAGTTTGAGAAGTACTAGTAGTAGCAGCAACAATGGTGGTAGTAGTAGTAGTAGTGGTAGTAGTAGCAGTAGTGGTAGTAGTAGGGGAAGTAGTAGTAGTAGCAATTGCCATAGTAGTTGTCATAGTAGTACTAGAAGTAGTAGTAGCTATAGTAGCAGCAGCAGTAGTAGTTGCATTAGTTGTAGTGGTGGTTGTAGGAGTAGTAGTAGAAGCAATAGTTGCGGCAGCAGTCGCAATAGTAGCAGTAGTAGCAGTATTCGCAGTAGTTGCAGTAGTAGCAATAGTAGTAGTAGTAATAAAAATTATAGTTGTTGTTGTAGCAGCAGTAGTAGTAGCAGTATTAGCAGGAGTAACTGGAGTAGGTGTTAGAATAAGGGTAGTAGTAGCAGCAGCAGTAGTAGTAATAGTAGTAGTAGGCATAGTAGTATTTGTAGTAGTAGAAGTAGGAGGAGTAGCAATAGAAGTAGTTAGGCATCGTAGTAGTTGTAGTAGTAGTAGGAGGAGGAGTAGCAATAGAAGTAGTAGAAGTAGTAGAAGTAATAGCAGTAGAAATAGTAGCAGTAGTAGAAGTAATAGCAGTATAAGTAGTAGCAGTTTTGGTAGTTGCAATAGTGGTAGTTGTAGTCATAGTAGTATAAGCAGTAGTAATCGCAATAGTAGTAGTAGTAGCTATTGTAGTCGTATAAGTGTCAGTAATAGTAGTTGAAGTAGTAGTAGGAATAGTAGTGGTAATGCTAGCAATAGTGGTAGTAGTAGTTGTACCAGTAGTATTTGTAGTAATGGGTGTACTAGTAGTAGTACTAGTAGTAACAACAGTAGTAGTAGTATTAGTAACAGAAGAAGTATTTGTTGCAGTAGTAGTACTAGTAGTAATAGTATTAGTAGAAGTAGTAGAAGTTGTAGTAGCAGCAGTAGTAGTGGTAGTAGTAGCAATTGAAGTACAAATAGTAATTGTACTAGAAGTTATAGTAGTAGTTGTAGCAGTTGTAGTGGTAGTAGTAGAAATTGAAGTAGGAGTAGTAACAGAAGCAGTAGGTGTTGCAGTAGCAGAAACAACACCACTAGTAATTGTTTTAGTAGCAGTAGTAGTAGATGTAGTAGCAGTACTAGTATTAGCAGCAGCAGTAGTAATTGTAGTAGTAATATTAGTAGTACTAGTAGTAGTAGTAGAAGTAGTAGTAGTACTAGAAGTAGTAGTTGTTGTTGTACTAGTGCTAGAGTTAGTAGTTGTAATAGGAGTTGGTGTAGGAGTCCGGGTAGTAATAGGAGCAATGGTAGTAGTTGCAGTAATAATAGTAGGAGTAATAGTAGGAGTAGAAATGGAAGTAGTAGTTGTAGCAGTAATAATGGTAGAACTAGTAGTAGCGATAGTGCTAGTAGTAGTAGTAGAAGAAGCAACAGTGGTGCTGATAACCGAATTAATAGCTGTAGTAGGAGTTGGAGTAGTAGTAGTAGTAGTGGTAGAAATAGTAGTAGAAGTAGGTGTGGCAATAGTAGTGGTATTTGTAGTAATAGGTGTTGACAACTACTACTACTAGTAGTAGTAGTAGTTGTTGTTGTTGTGGTAGCAGTAGTAGTTGTGGTATTAGTAGTAACAGGTGTAGTAGTAGTAGTTGTTGTAGTAGCAACAGTCGCAGTAGTAGAAGTAGTAGCAGTATTAGTAGTGATAGGAACAACTGTAGTAGTAGTAGTAGTAGTGGCCATAGTTGTATAAGTGGCTGTAGGAATAGGAGTACGAGTAGGAGGAGTAGTAGTACTAGTACTAGTAGTAGTAGTTCTAGAATTAGTACGAGTCAGAGTAGGAGTAGGAGTGGTAGTACCAGTAGTAGGAGTAGGAGTAGTAGTAGTGGTGGCAGGAGTAGTAGTAGTAGTAGTAGTTGTTGTTGTTGTTGTTGAAGTAGAAGTTGTATTAATAGTAGTAGTTGTACTAGTAGTAGTATTAGTCATAATATTAGTTGTAGTAGTAGTAAGGGTAGGAGTGGGAGTAATAGTAATTGACTTATGGGTAGTAGTGGTAGTAGGAGTTGGAGTAGGAGTAGTAGAAGTTGTGTTAGGAATAGAAGTATTAGCAATAGTAGGAGCTGCAATAGTAGTAGTAGACGTAATTAGAATAGTTGTGGTAATTGCAGTAAGTGTAGTAATACTAGTAGCATTAGCAGCTATAGTGGTAACATTAGTAGAAGTACTAGCCCTAGTAGTAGTAGCTGGAGCAGTAGCAGTTGTACTAGCTATACTTGTCGGAGTGATAAGAGTAGGAGTTGGAGTACGAGTGGCAGTACGAGATGTAGTAGTAGTAGTATTACTTGTAGGAGTAGTCGTAGTAGCAGTAGTAGCAGTAGTAATAGCAGTAGTAGCAGTAGCAATAGTGGTAGTAGTAGTGTTAATAGTCATTGTAGTAGCGGTAGTACTAGTAGTAGTAAAAGAAGTAGCAGAAGTAGCATTAGTAGTAGTAGTATTAGTAGTAGTAGTAGTAGTAGTAGTAGTAGTAGTAGTAGTAATAGCAGTTGTAGTAGTTGTAGTAGTAGGAGTAGTAGTTGTAGAAGTAGTACTAATAGTAGTAGTAGCAGAACTACTACTAATAGTAGTAGTAGTAGTAGTAGTAGTAGTAGTAGTAGTAGTAGTAATAGTAGTAGAAGTAGAAGAAGAAGAAGTCGAAGAAGAAGTCATTGTAATAGTACTAGTAGTAGTATTAATAGTAGTGTTAGAAGTAATAGTAGTAGTAGTAGTCGTAGGTGTAGAAGTACCAGTAGTAGGAGTAGGAGTTGTTGTCATAGTGGTTGGAGCAGGAGTTGGAGTAGTTGTAGTTGTTATTGTTGTTGTTGAAGTAGAAGTAGTTATTATAGTAGTAGTTTTAGTTGTAGTAGTATTAGTAGTAGTAGGAGTTGCAATATTTGTATTTGTCATAGTAGTAGTAGTAGTAGTAGTAGTAGGAGTAGCAGAAGAAGTAGGAGTAGGAGCAGTTGTACTAGTAATCGAAGTAGTAGTAGCGGCAGCTGCTACAATAGTAGTATTTGTCGTAGTAGTAGTAGTAGTAGTACTAGTAGTGGTAGTTGTAGCAGTAGAAGTAGTTGTGGTAATCGCAGTAGCAATAGTAGTGGTAGCAGTAGTAGTAGTTGTAGCAGTTGTAGTTATCGGAGGAGTTGTAGGAGTAGGAGTTTGAGTTGGAATGGCAGTTCAAGTTGTAGTAGTAGTAGTACTCCTAGGAGTAGTAGTAGTAGCAGTAGCAAGAATAGGAGTTGTCATATTTGTAGTAGTAGGAGGAGGAGGAATAGGAGGAGTAGTAGTCGTAGGAGTAGGAGTACGAGTGATAATAGGAGCAGTAGCCGTAGTAATACTAGTAGTAGTAGGAGTGCCCGTAATAGCAGTAGTTGGAGTAGTAGGAGTAGTTGGTGCAGTAGCAGCGGTAGCAGCCACATCAATAGTAGTAGCAACAGTAGTAATAATAGTGGTACTAGTTGTAGTAGGATTAGTAGTAATAGACGTAGGTGTAGTAGTTGTAGTCATAGTAATAGTAGCAGTCAAAGTAGCTATACTAGTCATAGCAGTAGTAGTGGTAGTCAAATTTCTAGTAATAGGAGTAGTAGCAGTAGTATAGGTAGCAGCGATAGAATTAGTAGCATAAGTTGTTGTAGTGGTAATTATAATAGTAGCAGTTCTAGCAGTCGAAGTAATAGTATGTGTAGCTTTAGGAGTAGGATTTGGTGTTTGAGTAGCAATAGTAGCAGTAGTAGTAGCAATAGTAGCAGTAGTAGTAGTAGTAGTAGTAGTAGTAGTAGTAGTAGTAGTAGTAGTAGTAGTAGGAGTAGCAGCTGTAGTAGTAGTAGCAGAAGGAGGTGGAGTCATAGTTGTAATAGTAGTAGTAGTCTTAGTAATTATAGTAGTAGTAGTAATAGTAGTAGTAGTAGTAGCAGTAGTAGTAGTAGTAGTAGTAGTAGTAGTAGTAGTAGTAGTAGTACTAGGGGTTGCAACTGTAGTAGTAGTTGTTGTAGAAGTTGTTGTAGTAGTAACAGTCGTAGCAGTAGTGGCGGCAGTAGTAGTAGTTGTTGTTATTGTAATAGTAGTTGTAGTAGTAGTAGTAAAAATTGTAGTAGTAGTTGTTGTTGTAGTTATTGTTGTTCTAGTAGTAATAGGAGTAGGTGTAGGAGTATGGGTAGTAGTAGGTGCAGTAGTAGTACTGATAGTAGTAGCAAGAGTAGTAGGAGGAGGAGGAGCAGTAGGAGTAGAATTAGAAGTAGTAGCGTAGTAGTAGCAATATAAATAGAAGTAGTAGTAGTAGTGGCAGTAGCAATAGGAGTTGTAATAGTAGTAATCGCGATAATAGGACCATGACTTGGAGTAGTAGTAGTAGTAGTAATAATAGTAGTAGAATTAGTAGTAGCACTATTAGCACTAATAGTAGTAGTAGTAGTGGTAGAAGTAGTAGTAGTAGTAGTAGCAGCAGCAGCTGTAGCAAAAGGAGGTGGAGTCGTAGTTGTAGTAGCAGTAGTAGTCTTAGTATTTATTGTAGTAGTAGTAGTTGTTGTAGTACTAGGAGTTGCAACTATAGCAACGGTAGTTGTACAAGTTGTTGTAGTAGTAGCAGTAGTAGCCGAAGTAGCAACACAAATAGTAGTAGTGGTAGCAGTCGTTGTAATAGTAATTGTAGTAGGAATAGTAAAAATAGTAGTTGTAGTTGTTGTAGTGGTAGTAGTTGTAGGAGTAGTAGTAGCAACAGCAGCTATAGTTGTAGAAGTAGTAGTAGGCACAGTACTTGTAGTATCAGTAGTAGCAGTTGGAGTAGGAATAGTAGTAGTTGTAGGAATAGAAGTTGTAGTAGCAATAGCAATAGTAGTAGTTGTAGTAGTAGTTGTTATTATAGTAGTAGTAGCAGTTAGTGTAGTAGTAGTAGTACTAGTAGTAGCAGCAGTAGTAGTAGCTGTAGTAGTAGGAGTAGGAGTTGGAGTAGTAGGAGGAGGAGGAGGAGGAGGAGGAATAGTAGTAGTATTAGTACGAGTTGTAGTAGGAGTAGTACTGGGGGTCGTAATTTTTGTAGTGGCTGGAGTTGCAGTAGTAGTACTACTATTAGTAGTAGTGTTAGTAGTAGAAGTAATTGGAGTAGTACTAGTAGTAGGAGTGGACATAATAGTAGTAGTAGTAGTTGTTGTTGTTGTTGTTGTTGCTGTAGGAGTAGTAGTAGTAGTACGAATAGTAGTAGTAGTAGTTTTGGTAGTAGCAGTAGTAGTTGTAGTAGTAGTTGTAGTAGTAGTTGCAGTAGTAGTAGTAGTGATTGGAGTAGTTGTAGTACTTGTAGGTTTAGCAGTAGGGGCAGCAGTAAGAGTAGTAGTAGGAGTTTGTCTAGGAGTTGGAGTAGTAGTAGGAGTTGTAGTAGCATTAGTAGTAGTAGTACCAGTAGTAGTAGGAGTAGCGATAGTAGCAATTGTACTAGTAATAGAAGTAGTAGAAGAAGAAGTAATAGTTGTGGTAGTTGTAGTAATAGTAGTAGTTGTTGTCATTGTTGTAGTAATAGTTATTTTAGTAGTAGTAGTAGTAGTAATTTGAGTAGGGGTAGAGGTAGTAGGAGTGATAGAAGCAGTAGGAGTTGGCGTAGGTGGCAGAAGTAGTAGTAGTAGTTGTAGAAGTAGTAGTTGTAGCAGTAATACTAGGAGTAGTAGTAGGAGGAGTAGTTGTAGTAGTCGTAGTAGTAGTAGAAGTAGTAGCCGAAGTAGTAGTAATAGATGTAGAAACAACAGCAATTGTAGTAGCAGCAGAAGTAGTAGTACTATAAATCATGGTAATAATTGTTGTAGTAGTAATCACAGTAGTAGGAGTTGTTGTTGTAGTAGTAGTAGTATTAGTGTTAGTGTTAGTAGTAGTTGTTATTGTTATTGTTGTAACAGTAGTAGTAGTAGCAGTTGTAGTAGCAGCAGCAGTAGTAGTAATAGCTATAGAAGAAGCAGTAATAGTACTAGTAGCAGCAGTTGCAGCAACAGCAACAGCAACAGTAGTAGTAATATTACAAGTAGCAGTTGTAGTAGACATACTAGTAGTGGTTGTAATAGTAGAAGCAGTACTAGAAATAATAGCAGTAGTTGTAGTAGCAGCAGAAGTAGTAGTACTAGTTGTAGTAGTAGTGTAGTAGTAGAGGTAGTTGTCATAGTAATAGTAGCAGTAGTTGACATAATGATAGTAGCCGTAGTGGCAGTCGTGGTAGTAGTAGGAATAGCAGTAGTACTAGTAATAATACTAGTACTAGCAGGAGTAGTAGTAGTAGTAATAGTACTAATGGTAGTAGTTGTAGGAGTAGTAGTAGTAGTAATAGTACTAATGGTAGTAGTTGTAGGAGTAGTAGTAGTAGTACTAATGGTAGCAGTTGTAGGAGTAGTAGTAGTAGTGCTAGTATTAGTAGTATTAGTACCAATAGTAGTTGTAGTTGTAGTAGACGTAGTAGTACTAGTAGTAGTAGTTATTGTAGTAGTAGTAATAGTTGTTGTTGTTGCAGTTGTTTTAGTAGTAGCAGTAGTACTAGTAGGAGTTGGAGTAGGGGTAGTTGTCGGAATTGTAGTAGCTCGAGTAGGGGTTGTAGTAGTAATAGGAGTAATAGTAGCAGAAGGAGTTGGTGTAGGAATAGCAGTAGCAGTAGCAGTAGGAATAGTAGTAGCAATAGTAGGAGTAGCAGCAATAGTAGTAGTAGAAGTAGTTGTAGAAATTGCAGTAAAGGTAGCAGTAGTAATAGTAGTAGTAGTGGGTATAATAGTGGTAGTAGCAGTAGTAGAAGTAGCAATAAAAGTAGCAGAAGTAGGTGTTGTTGTGGTAGGACTAATTGTAATGGAAGCATTAGTGCGAGTATTAGTAGTAGTAGTAGTTGAAAGAGTAGTAGTATTTGTAGGAGTAGCTGTAATAGTAGTTGTAGTAGTAGTAGTTGTCGTTGTGGTAGTAGTAGTAATAGTAGTAGTAGTAGTAGTAGTAGTAGTAGTCGTAGTTGGACTGTAATAGTAGTAGTACGTGTAGTAGTTGAGGTTTTAGGACTGTTAGGAGTAGTAGTACTAGTAGTAGTAGTAGTATTAGTAGTAGTAGTAGTAGTAGTAGTAGTGGGAGTAGTACTGGTAGGAGTGTTAGGGATAGTAGTAGTAGTGGCAGTTGTAGTAGTAGTAGTATTAGTTGTTGTTGTAGTAGTAGTAGAAGGTGGAGGAGGAGGAGGAGTAATAGTAGGATTAGGAGTTGGAATGGGAGTAGTAGTGGGATTTGTAGTAGTAGTAGCAGTAGTAGTTGGAGTACTAGTAGTAGCAGTAGTAGTAGTAGGAGTAGTAGTAGTCATAGTAGTAGTAGTTTTCGTAGTTGTTGTAGTGGAAGTACTAGTAATAGTAGTAGTAGTTGTTGTTGTTGCTGTGGTAGTAGTAGTAGTAGTAGTAGTAGAAGAAGCATTTGTAGAAGCACCAGCAGTAGTAGTAGGAGTAGTATTAGGAGATAGTGTAGGAGAAGGAATACTAGTTGGAGTAGTAGTACTTGTAGCACTAGTTGCAATAGTAGTAGTAGTAAAAGAACTTCTAGCAGGAGGTGTAGGAGTAGTAGCAGCAGCAGCAATAGTAGTAGGAGGAGTAGTAGTGTGAGTAGCAATAGAAGTAGTAGCATTTGTTGCTCTAATAGTAGAAGTAGTGGTAGTAGTTGGGGTAGTAGTAGTAGCAGTAGCAGTAGTAGACATAGTACTTTCAGTAATTGGTATAGTAGTAGTTAGAGTAGGAACAGTTGTAGTAGTAGTAGTAGTAGTAGTAGTAGTAGTAGTAGTAGTAGTAGTAGTAGTGGCATCAACAGCAGAAGTTTCAGGAATAGGAGTAGTAGAAGTACTAGAAGTAGTAGTAGCTGTAGCAGTAGGAGTAGGAGTTGGAGTAGTAGTAGGAGGAGGAGGAGTTATAGATGTGGTAGTAGATGTTGTTGTAGTTGTAGTAGTAGTAATCGTACTAGTATTAGTTATAGTAGGAGTAGTAGTAGTAGGAGTAGTGGTAGTAATAGAAGTAGTAATAGTAGTAGTAATAGTAGTAGGAGTAGTAGTAGTAATAGTAGTATAGTAGTTGTAGTAGTAGTAGTGGGAGTAGTATTAGGAATACGTGTAGGAGAAGGAATACTAGTTGGAGTAGTAGTACTTGTAGCACGAGTTGCAATAGTAGTAGTAGTTAAAGAACTTCTAGGAGGAGGTGTAGGAGCAGTAGCAGCAGCAGCAATAGTAGTAGGAGGAGTAGTAGTGTGAGTAGCAATAGAAATAGTAGCAGTTGTCGCTCTAATAGTAGAAGTAGTGGTAGTAGTTGGGGTAGTAGTAGTAGCAGTAGCAGTAGTAGACATAGTACTTTCAGTAATTGGTATAGTAGTAGTTCCACTAGGAACAGTTGCAGTAGTAGTAGTAGTAGTAGTAGTAGTAGTAGTAGTAGTAGTAGTATCTGCAGCAGAAGTTTCAGGAATAGGAGTAGTAGAAGTACTAGAAGTAGTACTAGATGTAGCAATAGGAGTAGGAGTTGGAGTAGTAGTAGTAGTAGTTGTAGTAGTAGGAGGAGGAGGAGTTGTAGATGTGGTAGTAGTTGTTGTTGTAGTTGTAGTAGTAGTAATAGTACTAGTATTTGTTGTAGTAGGAGTAGCAGCAGTAGGAGTACTGGTAGTAATCGAAGTAGTAATAGTAGTAGTAATAGTAGTAGGAGTAGTAGTCGGAGAGGCAATAGGGGTAGTTGTTGTAGTAGTAGTAGTAGTATTAGCAGTAGGGGTCGTACTAGTAGTATTAGGATTAGCAGTAGCAATAGGAGTAGTTGAAGTTGTAGTAGTAGTATTTGTAGTACTAATTGTAGTAGTTTTTGGAGTGGTAGCAGTGCCTGTAGAAGAAGTTGTATTAGCAGTATAGTAGTAGTAGTAGTAATAGTAGCAGTAATAGTAGTAGTAGAAGTAGTGGTAGTAGTAGTAATAGTAGTAGTAGAAGGTGTTGTAGTAGTAGCAATAGGAGTAGTTGTTATTGTAGTAGTAATAGTAATAATAGTAGTAGGAGTAGTGGCAGCAACAGTAGTAGTATTAGTAGTAGTACTAGTAGAAGTAGTAATAGCTACAGTAGTAGTAGTAGTAGTAATAGCTACAGTAGTAGTAGTAGTAGTAATAGTAGTAGCAGCAGCAGCTGTAGTAGTAGTAGTGGTAATAGTAGTTGTAGTGGTAGTAGTAGCAATTGTAGTCGTATTATTATCAGTAGTGGTGGTAACATATATTAGTAGTAGTAGTAGTAGTAGTATTAGTAGTGGTAGCAGTAGCTGAAGTAGTAGTAGTTGTTGTAGAAGTAGTAGACGTGGTAGTAGTAGTAGCGGTTGTAGTGGCCGGAGTAGTAGTTGTAATGGTAGTAGGAGTAGAGGATGTAGTAGAAGTAGTAGTAGTAGTAGTGGCAGGAGGAGGAGGAGTAGGAGGAGGAGGGGTGCAGTACTAGCAGCAGCAGCAGCAGTATTAGTAATAATAGAAGTAGAAGTAGTACTAGTTATTATAGTTGCAGTTGAAGCTGTAGTATCAGTAGTAGTACGGGTAATAGCAGTAGCAGTAATAGTAATAGTTCTAGCAGTAGTTGTTGTTATAGTAGTAGTAGTAGTAGTAGTAGTAGTGGGGGTGGTGGTGGTGGTGGTGGTGGTGGTGGTGGTAGCAGTTGTAGCTATAGTAGTACCAAATGTTGTAGTAGTAGTAGTTGCAGCAGTAGTATTAGTTGGAGAAGTTGAAGTAATAGTAGTATTTGTACCAGCAGCTGCAACAACTGCAGCAGTAGTAGTGGTTGTAGTAGTTGTAGCAGTCTCATTAGTAGTAGTAAAAGTAGTAGTAGCAGCAACAACAGTTATAGTAGTTGTAGTAGTAGTAGTAGTAGTTCTAGCAATAATAGTAGCAACAGCAGTCACAGTTGTAGTGGCAGTACCAGCCGCAATGGCTGCCGTTGTTGTAGTAGAAGTAGTTGTTGTTGTTGTTGTAGTAGTAGTTGTAGTAGTAGTAGCTATAGCAGTTGCCGTAGTAGTAGAAGAATTGTTTGTAATAATAGTAGAAGTAGTAGCAGTGGCAGTAGTAGTAGCAGTAGTAGTAGTACTAGTTGGACTAGTAGTAGCAATAGTAGTCGCAGTAGCAGTAGAAGCCGTAGTAGTTGTAGTAGCTGTAGCAATAATAGTTGCATAACAGAAGCAGTGGTACCACTAGAAGTAGTAGTAGTAGTAGTGGTAGTGGCAAGAGTAGTAGTAGTGGCAATAGTAGTAGCAGTTGTAGTAGGAGTAATAGTAGTAGTAGTCGTAGTAGTAGTAGTATTAGTAGTAGTAATAGTAGTAGTTGTTGAAGTAGTAATAGTGCTAGTGGTAGTAATTGTAGTAGTAGTGTAGTAGTATTAGAAGTAGTAGTACTTGTAAAGGAAGTAGCAATAGCAGTAGTAGCTGTAGTAGTAGTTGTATTAGCAGTAGTAGATGTAATAGTTGTAGTAATCATAGTAGTAGTAGTAGCAGGAGTACTTGTTGTTGTTGTTGTTGTTGTTGTTGTTGTTGTCACAGTAGTAGTAGTAGTCAACAACTACTACTGTTACTATTGCAACTACTGCTACATCTACTACTACAACTACTACAGCAACTACGACAACTATTGCAGCTACTACTGCTACTACTACTACTACTACTACTACTTCTATTACTACTAATACTGCAACTGCTACTACTATTACTATTACAGCAACTGCCATTGCAACTGCTACAGCTACTACTACAAATACTATTACTACAACAACAACTACTACTACCACTATTACTACTATTACTGCTTCTACTACTACTATTTGCACTACTGCTACTGCCGCTACTTCAACTACTCCTATTACTAGTACAAGTACTACTACTACTACGACGATTACTATTACTACTTCTACTACTACTACTCGTACTACTACTACTATGACTCCAACTACTACTACTACTGCTGCTGCAACTTCAACCACTACTACAACAACTACTACTGCTTCTACTACTTCTACTACTCCTACTCCTACTACTACAACTACTATTCCAACTACAACTTCAGCGAATACTACTTCCACAACAACTACTACTATAGCATTTACTACAACTACTACTACTGCTACTACTACTACTCCTACTGCTGCAACTACTACTACTATTGTAAATACATCTGCTACTACTACTACTCTGGCTACTGCTACTACTACTGTTGCTGCTGCTACTATGATCACTACTACTACTACTATTGCTACTACTTCTACTACTACTACAACTATTACTAGTGCCACTGCTACGTTGACTACTACTACTAATGCTACCATTACTACCCATACTTCTATTTGGAGTAGTAATTCCAGTAGTAGGAGTAGTACTAGTACTATTAGTAGTCATGGTAGGCATAGCAGTACTAGTAGTAGTAGTGATAGCAGTAGTTGTCGTAGTAGTAGCAGTAGTAATAGTAGTAACAGCAGTAGTAGCAGTGGCAGTAGTTATAGTAGTAATACCAGTAGCAATAGTAGTAGTCGTGGTAGCTGTAGTAGCTCTAGTAGCAGTAGTAGTAGCTGTAGTAGCAATATTACTAGTAGTAGTAGAAGTAGTAGTAGTTATTATTGTAGTAGTAGTAGTAGTAGCAGTAGCAATAGCAGTAGTAGTTATTGTAGTAGTAGTTGTACTAGTAGATGTAGTAGTAGGAGTAGCAGTAGGAGTAGGAGTTGGAGGAGGAGGAGGAGTAGTAGTAGTAGTAGTAGCAACAGTAGTACTAGTAGTGGTAGTTGTAGTAGTAGGAGGGAGGGAGGATAGTAAAAGTGGTAGTAGTAGTAGTTGTGGGAGTTTTAATAGTAGTAGTAGTTTTAGTAGTAGTTGTAGCATTAGTAGTAGCTGTACGAGTAGTAGTAGTTGTAGCAGTAGTAATACTAGTAGAAGGTGTAGTAGCAGTAGCAAAAGGAGTTGTTGTAGTCGTAGTAGTAGTAGTAGTAGTATTATGATTAGTAGTATTAACAGGAGTAATTGTGGGAGCAGTAGCCATGCTAATAGTAGTAGTTGTTATAGTAGTAATACTAGTAGGAGGAGTAGTAGCAGTAGCGAAAGGAGTTGTTGTAGTCGTCGTCGTAATAGTAGTAGTAGTAGTATTCGTAGCAGTAACAGGAGTAGTTGCTGGAGTAGTAGTAGTGCTAGTAGTAGTAGTCGTAGCTTTACTGCAGTACTAGTAGTACTAGTAGTAGCAGCAGCAGCAATAGTAGTAGTAGAAGTGGTAGTGGTAGTCGCAGTAGCAGTTGTAGTTGTAGTAGTTGTAGTAGTAGCAATAGGAGGAGGAGTAGTAGTACTAGTACTAGTACTAGTATTAGTAGAAGTAGAAGTAGTAGTAATAGCAATACTAGTAGTAGTGTAGTAGTAGGAGTAGTAGTTGTAGTAGTACTACTAGTAGTAGTAGTAGCAGTAGCCATAGTAGCAGTAATAGGGTAGTACTAGTAGAAATAGTAGTGGTTGTAGTACTATAGTAGTAGCCGTAGTAGTAGTTGCCGCAATAGTAGTAGTAAAGCTTGTAGTAGTAGCAGTTGTAGTAGTACCAGTAGAACTAGTAGTAGTCGTAATCATAGTAGTACAGTAGCAGTAATAACTGTTGTAGTAGAAATAGTAGTAGTGGTAGTAGTAGCTGAAGTATTACCAGTCACAGGTGAAGTAGAAGTACTTGTACATGTTGTAGAAGCAGTAGTAGTAGTAGCAGGCGTAGAACTAGTAGTAGTGGTACTCGTTGTGGTAGCAGTAGCAGTAGATGTTATTGTTGTAGTAGTAGCAGTAGCAGTAGTAATAGTAGGAGGAGGAGGAGGAGGAGCAAGACAAGTAGTAGCAATAGTAGTAGTAGTAGTAGCAATAGTAGAAGTAGTAGTAGTAGCAGTTGAAGTAGTGGTATCGGTAGGAGTAATAAGGGTAGTAGCAGTGCAGTAATAGCAGTATATGTAGTTGTAGTAGTAATTATTGTAGTACTAGTCTGGTTAGTAGCAATAGTAATAATAATAGTAGAAGTTGTAATACTAGTAGTAGTAGCAGTAGTAGTTGTATCAGAAGCAGCAAAAGCAGCAGCAGTAGGAGCAACATTGGTAGTAGCAATAGTAGTAGTAGTGTTAGTAGTAGGAGAAGTGGTAGTAAAAGTAGTGCTAGTAGTTGAAGTAGAAGTAGTAGTTATTGTAGTTGTTGTAGACTAGCAGTTGCAGCAGAGGTTGCAGTAGTTGAAGTCGTACTAGTAGTTGCAGTAATAGTAGTAGCAGTAGTAATTGAGTAGTAGAAGTAGTAGTAGTAGTAGTAGTAGTAGTAGTAATAATAGTAGTAGTAGTAGTAGTAGTAATAATAGTAGTAGTAGGAGTAGAAGTAGTAATAGTAGTAGTAGTAGTAGTAGTAATAATAGTAGCAATAGGAGTAGAAGAAATAGTTGCAATAGTAATTGAGTAGAGCAGCAGCTGTAGTAGTAGTTGTTGCCATAATTGTTGTAGTAGTAGCTATCGTAGTTGTAGTAGGATGAGTAGCAGTAGTATTAGTAATAGTTGTTGTAGTAGTAGTAGCCATAGCGCTAGTTGCTGTCGTAGTTATTATATTAGTAGCAGTTGTAGTAGTAATATTAGCAGTAGCAGTAGTAGTAGTAATATTACCTGTAGCAGTAGCAGTAGTAATAGTAGTTGCAGTAGGAGCAGTTGTCGTAGAAGTAGGAGAAGAAGTTGTAGTAGTAGAAGTAGCCACATGGGCAACAGTGGCAGCAGTCGCAACAGCAACAGGAGTAGTAGTAATTGTAGTAGCAGTCATAGTAGATGCGAAAGTAGTGGCAGTACGAGTATGGGTAGTTGAAGTAGTAGTAGCAGGAGAAGAAGTTGTAGTAGCTATAGTAGCCATAGCAGCAGTAGCAGTAGTAGTAGTAATAGCAGAAGTAGAAGTACAAGTCATAGCAATAGTAGTCGTTGTAGTAGTAGTTGTACTAGAAGTAATAGCAGTAGAAGTAGTAGTAGCAGTAATAGTAGCAGTGGTGGCAGCAATAGTATTTGTAGGAGTAGCAGCAGTAGGAGTAGTAGCAGTAGCAGTAGTAGCAGTAGCAATAGTTGTGATAAGTGTAGTAATAGTAGCAGTAGTAGCAGTTGTAGCAGTTGTAGAGGTAGCATGAGTAGTAGTAGTAGTAGTAGCATCTACGGTAGTAGTAGCAATAATAGCAATAGTAGTAGTAGGAGGAGGAGGAGGAGTAGTCAAAGTAGTAGTAGAAGTAATTGTGGTAGTAGTAGTAGAAGCAGTAGTAGGAGCAGTAGCAGTAGAAGCAGTAGTAGTAGCAGTAGCAGCAGTAGTAGTAGTCATAGTAGTTTTTGTAGCAGTAGTATTCACAAAAGTAGTTGTTGTAGTAGCAGCAGTAGTGGTAGTAGCAGGAGTAGTAGTAGTAGTAGTAGCAGTAGTAGCAGCAGCAATAGTTGTTTAGTAATAGTAATGGTACTAGCAATAGTACTAGCAGAAGTAGTAGCAGTAGCACTTGTAGTTGTAGTAGTCATAGCTATAGTAGTAGTTGCAAGCATAAGTAGTAGCAGTAGTACTAGTCATCGAAGCAGTTGTAGTAGTAGCTGTAATACTAATCACAATAGTAATAGTAGTAGGAGAAGTTGTAAGAGTAGTGGTTGGAGCAATAGCTACAATAATAGTATTATTAGCAGTAGTGGTAGTGGTGGTAGTTGTAGCAGTAGTAATAGTTGTTGCAGTAGTAGTAGTAGCAACAACAACAACATCAGTACTAGTTGAAGTAGTAATAGTAGTAGTGGTGGTGGTGGTGGTGGTGGTGGTGGTAGTAGTAGTAGTAGTGGTGGTGGTGGTGGTGGTGGTAGTAATAGAAGTAGGTGCAGTAGTAATAGAAGTAGTAGTAGTGGCATTTGTAGTTGTAGTCGTAGTAGTAGTAGTAATAGAAGTAGTAGTAGTGACATTTGTAGTTGTAGTCATAGTAGTAGTAGTATTAGTAGTAGCAGAACTTGTAGTAGCAAAAGTAGTAGCAGTAGTAGTAACTGTAGTAGTGATAGCATGGGTAGTAGTAGTAGTACCAATAGTACCAGCTGCTGCAATAGTAGCAGTACTAGTAATAGTAGCCCTAGAAGTAGTATTATTAGTTGTATTAATAGTAGTAACAATAATGGTAGTATAAGGAAGAAGTAGTAGCAGTTGTAGTAATAGTAGCCACAGCAGCAACAACACCAAAGCAGCAGCAGCAATAGCAGCAGTAATAGTAGTAGTAGTTGTTGTAATAGTATTAGTAGTCGTAACAGCTACAACTGTAGTAGTAGCAAAAGTAATAATAGTAGCAAAAGTACTAGTTGTAGCAGTAGTGGTAGTAGTAGTAGCAGCAGCAGCAGCCGGAGTAGCAGAAGTAGTAGAAGTAGCAGTAGTAACAGAAGTAGTAGCCGGTACAGTTCTAGTAGTGGTAGTTGCACCAACAGCAGAAGCAGCAGCATTAGTACATCAGCAGAAGTAGTAGTAGTTTTTGTAGCAAGAGTAGTTGTAGTAGTAGTAATAGCATTAGTAGCACATTTAGTATTAGTAGTAGTAGTAGTAGTAGTAGTAGTAGTAGTAGTAGCAGTAGCAGTAGTAGCAGTACTTGTAGTAGTTGTAGTTGCATCAATAGCAGTAGTAGTAGTTGTTGTAGTAGTTGTAGAAGTAGTAATAGTAGTAACACTAGCAGCAGCAGTAGCAGTAGTAGCGGTAGTTGTAGTAGTTGAATTATTATTAGTATTAGTAGTAGTAGAAGTAGCAATAGTTGTCGCAGTAGTAGTAGTAGTAGTAGTAGTAGTAGTAGTAGTAGTAGAACTACTAGTAGGGGTAGTAGTAGTAGTAGTAGAACTACTAGTAGGGGTAGTAGTATTAGTACTAGTAGTAGTAGTAGAAATAGTAGTAGTAGTTGTAGTAGTAGCTGTAGTAGTAGCAATAGTCGTACTAGAAGTGGTGGTAGCTCCAAAAGTTGTAATGGTAGTAGAGTATTAGTAGAAGTGGTATTAGTTGTAGTGGTATTACTTGAAGTAGTAGTATTAGTAGCAGAAGTAGGAGTAGTAGTAGCACTAGTAGTAGTTGTTGTTGTTGTTGCGGTGGTTGTTATAGTTGGAGTAGTAGTGCAACAGTAGTAGCAGTAGTTGCAATAGTAGTAGTAGTAGTAGTAGTAGTAGAAGCAGTAGCTATAGTAGTAGTGGTGGTGGTTGTAGTAAAAGTAGTAGCAACAGTAGTAGCAACATTAGTCACAGTAGTAGTAGTAGTAGTAGTAGTAGTAGTAGTAACCATTGTATTAGCAGTAATAATAGTAGTAGTGCCCATAGTACTAGTAGTAGTAGTAGTTGGAGTAGTAGTAGGAGTAGTAGTAGTTATTGTAGCAGTAGCAATAGTAGTAGTAGGAGTAGCAGTTGCAATTGTAGAAGTTGAGGTAGTAGTAGCCACAGTAGTAGTAGGAGTATCATTAGTAAAAATAATAGTAGTTGTAATAGTTGTAGTAGCTGCAGTACTAGTAGTAGTAGTAATAGTAGAGCAATTGTAGTAATAGTAGTCATGGAAGAAGCACTTGTATTAGTAGCAGTAGTAGTTGTTGTTGGAATAGTAGTAGAGCAACAGTAGCAGTTGCAGTAGTCGTAGGAGTTGTAGTACTAGCAGTAGCAGCAGTTGCAATAGTAGTAATAGTAGCATTAGCAGTAGTAGTAGTAGTAGATATAGTAGTATTGGTAGTTGTTGTGCCAGCAGTAGCAGTAGCAGCAGCAGCAGCATAGTATTAGTAGTAGAAGTAGCAGCAGCCGGAGTAGCAGTTGTTGTTGTAGTAGCTGTAGTAGTAGCAAATTTAGAAGTAGTAGTAGTATTAGTAAGAGTACGAGAAAATGTTGTTGTTGTTGTAGTAGTAGTAGTAGTAGTAGTAGTAGTAGTAGTAGTTTTAATTATAGTAGTAGTTGTTGTTATTGTAGTAGAAG
Source organism: Trichopus zeylanicus subsp. travancoricus (assembly GCA_005019695.1). Classification (NCBI taxonomy): domain Eukaryota; kingdom Viridiplantae; phylum Streptophyta; class Magnoliopsida; order Dioscoreales; family Dioscoreaceae; genus Trichopus; species Trichopus zeylanicus. The sequence goes on along the minus strand of RXID01015772.1, from coordinate 15,872 downwards.
TAGCAGCCGTAGTAGTAGTAGCAATAGTTGTTATAGTAATCATAGCAGATGTAGTACTAGTGGCACTAGTAGCAATGCCAGTAGTAGTAGCAATAGTAGTAGGAGTAGGAGAAATAGTAGTAGCGACAGTTGTAGTTATAGTAGTAGTAGCAGTAGTAGTAGCAAGAGTAGTAGTACTAGTCGTAGTAGTAGTAGTAGTAGTTGTTGTTGTTGTTGTTGTAGTAGTAGTAGTAGAAGTTACAACAGCAGTTGAGTACTAGCTGCGATTGTAGCAGCAACACTAGTAGTTGTTGTAGAAGCTGTAGTAGCATTCGGCGTAATAGTCGTAGCAGTAGTAGTATTAGTAGTAGTAGCGGGAGCAGTAGTACTAGCGTAGTTGTAGTAGTAGTATTAGTAGTAGCAGTACTATTAGAAGTACCATTAGTCATTGTAGAGGGAGTAGTAGTAGTAGTAGAACTCGTAGTTACAGTTGTTGTAGCAGCAAAAGTAGCAATAGTAGTTGTTGTTGTTATTGTAGTAAGAGTAGTAGTAGTAGTAGTTGTTGTTGTTGTCGTAGTAGTTGCAATAGTTGCAAAACTAGTGGTAGTAGTAGTAGTAGTAGAAACAGTCGTAGAAGATGTAGAAGTAGTAGCAGTGATAGTAGTAGTTGCAGTAGTAGTGGCTGTAATACTGATAGCAACAAAAGTAGACGCAGTAGTAGTAGATGAAGTAGTAGTAGCATTAGTAGTAGGAGTATCAGTAGTAGCAGCTATGGTTGTAGTAGTTGTAGAAGTAGGGAGTAGTAGTAGTTGTAGCTAGTGCTATAGTGTGAGGAGTACGGGAAGTAGTAGTAACAGTAGTAGTAGTAGGGGTAGTAGTACTAGCTGAAGTAGCAGTAGTTGTAGCAGTAGCAGTCGTAGTGGATGCTGCAATGACAATAGTAGTCGTAGTAGTAGTAGCAGTAGAAGTAACAGTAGTTGTAGTAGAAGTAGTAGTAGTGGTAGTAATCATAGAAATAGTAGTCATAGCAATAGTAGTAGTAGTAATAGTAGTAGTAGTAGTTGTAGCAACAGAAGTAATAGGAGTAGCCGAAGTACTAGTAGTAGTTGTAGTAGTTGTTGTAGCAGTAGTCGTAGTAGTCATAGTAGTAGTAGTAGTAGTAATAGTAGTAGTAGTAGTAGTAATAGTAGTAGTAGTAGTAGTGGTAGTATTAGCAACGACAGTAGTGGTAGTAGCGATAGTAATAGTAGTAGTAGCAGCAGCAGTAGTAGTATCAGTAGTAGTAGCAGAAGAGATAAGAGCAGTAGTAGTTGGCGTAGTGTTAGTAATACTAGTAGAAGCAATAGCAGGAGTGGTAGTAGTAGTAGTGGTAGAAGCAATGGAAGTTGTCGTAGCACTTGTAGAAGTAGGAGGAGTAGTGGTAATAATCGTGCTGATAATAGTAGTAGTAGTAGTAGTAGTAGTAGTAGTGATAGTTGCAGTATTAGTAGTAGTTGTAATACTATTGTTAGTTGTAGTAGTAGTAGTAGGAGTTGGAGTAAAAGTAGTCATAGAAGTAGTAGTTGTTGCAGTATTTGAAGTAGTAGAAGTAGGAGTTGGAGTAGTTGTTGCAATAGTAGCAGTGGGAGTACTCGTAGTAGTAGCAGAAGCAAGAGTTGGAGTAGTAGTAGTAGAAGTTGTAGTAGTCGGGGTTGTAGTAACAGTAGTAGCATTACTAGTAATAGTAGTACTAGAAGCAGTAGTAGTAGTAGCAGTACTAGGCGTAGTATTAGTCGTATTAGGAGTAGTGGCACTCGTAGTAGTAGTACGAGTAGGAGTGGCAGCTGGAGTTGGAGTAGTAGTAATAGTAGTGGTTAGAGTAGTTGTCATATTAGTTGTTATAGTCGTAGTAATAGTAGTTGAAGTAGGAGTAGTAGTAGTAGTAGTGGTGGCGGCAATAGCAATTGTAGGAGGAGTAGTAGCAACAGCAGTAGTTGTTATAGTAGTACTAGTTGTAGTAGGAGTAGTAAGAGTTGTAGTGGTAGTAATATTAATACTAGTAGTCATAGTAGTAGTAGCAGCAGTAGCAATAGTAATAGCAGTAGTGGTAGTAGGAGTAGTTGGAGTTGTCAGTTTAGAGTCCTATTAGTAGAAGGTGTCGTAGTTGGAGTAGTAGTGGAAGTAGTAGTAGTTGTAGTCGTAATAGTAGGAGTAGTAGAAGTAGTGAGTAGCACATAGTGATAGTAGCTCCAACTATTACTACTACTTACTCCTTCTCGCCGCCCCTACACCTGCTACTCCCTCATCTACTCACTATGACTACTCTACTGCTCAAGCCGTACTACTCGTTACAACTATTACTCACTACTGGCTCACTACAACACAACTACTACTACCACCCTACTACTACTCTATCCTCCTGCTGCTGCTATTACTGTTACAACTACTTCGACTACTAATACCGCTACTACACCTACTATTGCTACTACTACTACTACTGCTATGACTGTTATCTCTCCGACTACTACTAATGCTACTACTACTACTACTAATACTATTACTACTAATAGTACTACTAGTACTAATACTTTAACTACTACTACTTATACTCATACTGCTGCTGCTGCAACAACTGTATTACTACTACTACTACTACTACTACTACTACTACTACTACTACTACTACTACTACTACTACTACTACTACTACTACTACTGCCACTATATCTGCTACTACTGCTACTACTTCTGCTACTACTACTAGTCCAACTACTACTACTATTACTAATATTACTACTGCTGCTACTACTACTACTATTACTAATATTACTACTACTGCTACTACTGCTACTTCTGGTACTGCTACTACTACTGCTGCTGCTATTACTACTGCGATTGCTACTGGTACAATGACTACAACTACTTCTACTACTATTGCAAATGCTACCACTACTACAATTGCTACAACTGCTACTACTACTTTTATTCTTACTACTACAACAACTACTACTATTATTACTACTGCTACTATTGATTATTCTCCTACAACTCGTACTACTACTACTTTTGCTACTATTGCTACAACTACTCCTCCTACTACTACTACAATACTACTACTTCGGCTATTGTTGCCGCTACTACAAGTGCTACTACAACCATACTTGCTGCGACTACCACTACTACTACGACAACTGCTGCTACTGATGCTCTTACAACAACTATTGCTGCTGTTGCTACTACTAATCCTACTACTACTACAACTACTACTACTATTACTGCTACAACTTGTATGACTACTACTAATATTAGTACTACTACTACTGCTACTACTACTACCACCACCACTACTACTACTACTACTGCGACCACTATTACTACTACTGCTGCAAGTACTGTTATTACTAATACTTCTATTATTACTACTATTACCACTACTACTACTCCTACTACAACAACTACTACTACTACTATTACTGCTACAACTTCTACAACTTCTATTGCTACTTCTTCTACTACTCCTAGTACAACTACATTTTCTACAATGACTACTGCTGGTACTGCTGCTGCTGCTGCTACTACTGCTGCTGCTATTTCTATTACTTTTGCTACAACTACAACTTGTACTAGCAATCCTACTACATCTGCTACTATAACTAATACTACAACAACTACTGCTGCTGCTGCTACTGCCCCTACTACTAATACCACTACTATTACAACTGCCGCTGCTACTACTATTATTACTACTACAATCACTACTACTACTTATACAACTACTCCTACTCCTATTACTACTCCTACCACAACTCCTCCTACTACTACTACGACTACTATTACTACTAATACTACTACTATTATCACTACTCCTACAACTACTCCTACTCCTATTACTACAACTACTACCACTACAACGATTGCTACTCCTATTACTACTCCTACAGGTACTACTACTACCACACAACTATGACTATTACTACTAGTACTAGTACTACTACTACTACTATTACTACTACTTCTACTAGAACTGCGACTACCACTACTGTTCCTACTACTACTACCCAATTACTACTACTAATGTTACTACTACTACTCCAACTTCTATTTCTACTCCTACTAATGCTCCTACTACTACTGCTACTACTACCACTACTGCAACTACTACTACTACTACTACTGCTACTATTGCTACTACAACTACTACTACAACAACAACAACTGCTACTTCTACTACTACTGCTACTATTACTACCACTACTATTGTTGCTGCTACTGCTGCCGCTATAGCCACTACTTCCACAACTACTTATACCACTACTCCAGCTCCTAGTACTACTCCTGCTACTACTGCTACTCCTACTCCTTCTACTTCTACTACTAGTTCAACAACTACTACTACTTCTACTACTTCTACTACTACTTTTACTCCAACTCCTACTACGATAATACTGCTGCTAATACTACTACTGCTTCTATAGGTACTACTACTACTCCTCCTATTACTACTACAACTATTACTAATAATATTACTACTACTACTACTACTACAATTACTGTTACCACTCATACTATCACTTCTAATGCTACTACTACTACTTCTACTGCTATACCTCCTCCTCCTGCTACTACTACTACTACAATTACTACTCCCACTCATATAATCACATCTAATGCTTCTACTACTACTTCTACCACTACAACCACTACTTGTACTACTGCTGCTGCTACTACTACTACTATTGTAGCTACTACTCCTACTCCAACTCCAACAACTACTACTACTACCACACCAACACCTACTCCTACTACAACAACTACTACTCCTACTCCTACTGCTACTACCACTACTACAACAACTACAACTTTCCTTTCTAGTATAACTGCAACTTCTAGTACCCCTGCTACTACTATTACTACTTCTACTATTGCTACTACTACTAACACTACAACAGCAACTACTACTGCTACTACTACTACAACTAAAACTACTACCACTACTACTTCTAGAACAATTATTGCGGCTGCTGCAACTGCTACAACAATAACTACTACTACTACAACTACTACTAAAACTCTTGCTACTGCTACTGCTACTACACCTAGTACTACCACTACACCCACTAGTACTTATGCTACTACTGCTGCTACCACTACCATGACTACTACTACTACTACTACTTCTACAACAAGTACAACTACTATTACTACTACTACTACTGCTACTACTACTAGCGCTAGCACTAGTACTAGTACTAAAACTTCTCCTACAACTGCTATTTCTACTGCCACCACTACTACTACTAATTCTACTACTACTACTACTTTTACTACTACTGCTACTACTACTAATACTACTACTACTACTGTTGGTACTATTAGTGCTAGCAATACTACTACTACTGCAACTACCACTTCTGCTATTACTACTACTACTACTACTACTCTAGCTGCTGATGTTGTTGCTACTACTACTACTACTCCTTATACAACTACTACTTTTATTATTGCCACTACTGTTAGTACCCCTACTACTACTGCAACTTCTATTGCTTCTACTACTACAACATCTGCTGCTACTACTATTACTACTAAAGCTACTTTTACTACTACTGCCACAGCTGCTGCTTCTAATGCTATTGCTGCTGCTACTACTACTACAACTGGTACTGCTATTTCTACTACTAATGCTACTACTATTGCTGCTGCTGCTGCTACTGCTTCTATGATTACTACTACTACTCCTATTCCTACTACAACTACTCTAGTTACTGCTGCTACTAATACTCCTATTCCTACTACTACTTCTGCTACTATGACAATAACAACAACAACAAACTGCTAACTAATACTACTACAACTACTGCTACTACTACTACTAGGATAACCAATACTACTGCTATTACTACCTCTACTGGAACTGCTACTACTACTACTAGAATTCTTACTACTACTTCTACTACAAATAGAACTGCTACTTCTATAAATACTACTGCTACTGCTACTGCTTCTACTACAATTACTACTACTATTACTACTGCTATTACTATTACTACTACTACTATTACTACTATTACTACTACTACAACTACTGCTACTACTACTAATATGACTTCTATTACTGCTACTGTTGCTACTGCTACTCCTATGACTACTACTACTTAGTACTACAACTACTATAGCTACTACAACTTCTACTACTACAACCACTACTTTTGCTACTAGTACTACTACTACTAGTACTACTACCGCTGCTACTCCAACTACTACTTCTACATTTGCAATTTCTATGGCTATTACTACTACTACTGCTATTACTACTACTACTACTATTATACTTCTACTGCTACTACTATACTACAACTATGAGGAATACTTCTACTACTACTACTACTACTAGTACTACTTCTGCTACAATTAATATTCCTACAACTGCTACTACTACGATTACTACTGCACCTACTATGACTACTACTACCACTACTACTACAACTACTACTCTGATAGCTACTATTATTACTACTACTACAAGAACTACTACTACAACTACAACTACAACTCCTACTACTACTACTACTCCTACTACTACTACTACTACTATTCCTTCTCTGATATGCATTCCAACTACTGCTCCCACTACTACCACTACTACTATTACAACAACAACAACTACAACTTCTACGACTGCTACTACTCCTACTTCTACTTCTACGACTACTACGACTACTACGACTACTACTACCACTACTACTACTGCTGCTGCAACTACTACTGGTGCTACTATAGCAACTGTTGTTGTTGCTTTCGCTATTTTGACTATTACTACTGCTACTACTACTACTCCTCCTCCTATTGTTAAAACTATTAATGCTGCTATGGTTACCGCTACTATTCCTACTCCTACTTCTACTACTACTACTACTATTACAGCTATTGCGACTGCTACTGCTACTGCTACTGCTACTGCTTCTCATACTACTACTGCAACTGCTTTTACTAAAACTACTACCACTCATACTAATATTGCTGCTGCTACTGTTACTACCGCTACTAGTAATACTACTACAACAACTAATAGTACTGCTACAACTTCTGCAACTAGTTCCACAACTACTAGTACTAGTACCACTACTACTACTTCTGCTACTACTATTGCCACTACTGCTACTACTCCTACTACTGCAACTGCTACTAATCCTACTAGTACTACTACTACTCTGAGTACTGCTACTGTGACAATAGCTTCAACTGCTACTGCTACTGCTACTACCACTAGTGCTACTGCTATAACTACTATAGATACTATGACTACTACTAGTGCTACCGTTACTACTCTTGCTACTACGACTGCGACTATAGCTGCTGCTACTATCACTACTTGTACTTCTACTGCTACTACTACTATTTCTAGTACCACTTCAGCTTATGCTACTACTAATGCTACTAGTTCTACACCTCTAACTTTTGCTACTACAACTACTGCTACTTCAACTAATACTATTGCTACTACTACTAGTATTACTGCTAATACTATTACTACTACTACTATTACTTCTACTACTACTACTACTAGTTCTACAACTACAACTGTGACTGCTACTACTATTACTTCCGATACTATGACTACAACAACAACTACTACTATGATTACTATAACTACTACTTCTAGTACTACTACAACAATAACTACTACTGCTACTATTGCTACTGCTACTCCCTCTACTACTACTACTACCACTACTATACCACACTACTACTACAACTACTGCTACTAGCACAACTACTACTCATAAAACTACTACTATTACTATTACTAATACTATGACTACTACTACTACTACTACTACAACTACTCTTGTTGCTACTACTACTGCTGCTACTACTACCACTACTACTACTTCTACTACGACTATTGCTATTGCTACAATAACTATTATTGCTACTCCAACTACTCCTAGTACTACTGCTACTGCGACTACTATTGCTTCTACTAGCCCAGTTACAAGAACTACTACTATTGCTACTACTACAACCACTATTACTATTGCTACTATTACAACTAATACTTCTACTACTACTACTTCTGCTATGACTACAACTGCTACTACTGTAACTGCTATAGCTACTACTAGTACCACTGTAAGTTGACTTCGCACAGTGGGAAGTTCCCATACTACTGCTACTTCTACTGCAACAACTACAGCTACCGGAGTTATTTCTACTACTACTCCAATTACTGCTTCTACTACAACTACTACTAGTAATACTACTACTACTACCACTACTGCTACTATTACTACTGCTACCACTAATACAACTGCCACTGCTATTATTATTATTATTACTACTACTACCACTACTACAACTAATACTATTACTGCTACTGCTGCTACTGCTGCTTCTGCTACTTCTGCTACTGCTACTACTACTACCACTACTACTTCTACTTCTACTACTTCTACTACTTCTACTACTACTACTATTACCACTACTACTTCTGCTACAACTGCTACTCCCAAAACTACTACTACTACAGCTGTTCCTAATACAACTACTACTACTATTACTACTACTACAACTATTACTGTTGCTGCTGCTGCTACTGCTGCTACTATTACTACTGCTACTACTACTACTATTGGTACTGTTGATACTGCTACTCCTCCTATAGCTCCTACTACCACAACTACTGCTTCCATTACTATAGCTACTACTATTGCGGCTACAACAGCTACCACTAGCACTACTATAGCTTCTACTATTACTGCCACTACTCCTACCGCTACTACTGCAACTACTGCAACAAATATTACTACTACAACGATTATTACGACTCCTACTTCTACTACTTCTGATAATACTAATGTTGCATCTGCTACGGCTACTACTCTTACTAATATGACTTCTACTACTATTCTTACAACAACTACTACTACTATTACTACTACAACAACTACTACTGCTACTACCGCTACTGCTAATACAACAACAACAACTACTTTAATTACAACTGCTACTACTACTGCTCCTAATTATGCTACTGCTAAAACAACAATAATAACTACTACAATTACGACTACTACTACTACTCCTAATACTACTACTACTTCTACTACTACTACTACTACTGCTACAACTTCGACAATTAATATTACTACTACTATTACTACTAATGCTATTGATACTTTCGCTACTACTGCTACTATTGTGGCTACTATGACTACTACCACTACACCTGCACGACTACTACTACTACTACTCCGGCTGCTGCTACAACTACTAATACTACTACTACTACTACCAACACAACTAGTGCAACAATGACTACTGCTACTACTATTATTGCTATTACGGCTACTACTGCTACTACCACTACCAGTTCTACGTTGGGTACTGCTGCTACTGTTGCTATTACTGTTCCTACTACTACTACTACTACTACTACTACTACTACTACAAGTACTAGTACTACTACTGCAAAAAAGAAAAAAAAACAACTACTACTTCTAAAATGACAACTATTGCAACTACTGCTCCTTCTACTACTAGTCCTACTAGTAACAATAATACAACCACTACTACTACTACTACTTCTCCTAATATTACTACTACTACTACTACAACAAATACAAATACTACTCTACTTCAGCTATTACTACGATTGCTACTACTGTTACTGTTGCTTCTACCACTACTACTGCTAATACTACTACTATGATTCCAACTATTACTATTGCTAATACTATTATTGCTACAGTATTATTACTACTACTATTGCTGCTACTACTCCAAGTACTATTACTACTACAACTACTACGACTGCTACTACTGCTATTACAACAATAGCTTCTACGACTGCTACGACAGTTGCTACTCCTACTACTACTACTACGACTGCTGCTACTTCTGCAACTTCTCCTCCTACTACTACTACTAGCACTACTTGTCCTACTAGTACTACTACTGCTACAACTACTGTTACTGCTACTACTACTATTACGACTACTACAACTACTACAACTACTGCTGCTACTGCTACTACTACTACTACCAATGTTGCTGGTACCACTACTGCCACTACTATTGCTACTACAACAAGTACTACCACTACTTCAACTACTGCTACTATTGCTACAGGAGCAACTACTACTATAATTGCTGCTACTACTTCTACTATTGCTACTCCTGCTACTACTACTACTACTACTACATATCCTACTAGTACTATTGCTACTACTTCTGCTACTATTACTATTGTTATTGCAACTACTTCTACTGCCACCACTACTTCATCTACTACTACTGCTGCTGCTGCTGCTACTAGTGCTAATGCGGCTTCTACTATTTCTCCTACTACTGCTACTACGGCTACTACAACTACTTGTACTACTGCTACTACTGTAACTTCTACGACTACTACTACTACTACTTCTACAACTATTGCTACTACTACTACTTCTAGTACTGCTACTGCTCTAACTTCTGCTACTACTACTTCCACAACTCCTGCTACTGCTACTGCTTCAACTACTTCTACTACTTCTACTTCTGCTACTAGTACTACTACTAGACTGCTGCCTCTACTACTACTATAGCTACTAATACTATTGTTATAATTGCTACAACTACTACTACTGCATGCTGCTACTTCTGCTACTGTTACTACTACTTCTACTACTGTTGTTGCTACTACTACTACTGCAGCTAATGTGACAACTACTACTTCTGATACTACTACAACTCTGACTACTACCACCATTGCCACTACTGCTACTGCTACTACTACTCCTACCACTATTATTGCTACTGCTGCTGCAACTGCTTCTGCTACTTCTACTTCTATAACTACCCCTACTACAACTACTCCTGCTACTGCTACTACAATTATGACAACAAAAAAAACAACAATAACTACTACTACTACTATTGATACTATTAGTACCACTATAGCTACTTCTATTAGAACTACCACTACTATGGCTATTACAACTATTGCTGCTGCTACTACTGCTACTAGTGCAAATGCTACTTCTCCAACAACTACTCTGGTACAACTATTGCTACTTCTCCTAATACTACTGCTACAACTACTACTACAATTACTACTGTTGCTATGCCTACTACTGCTACTTTTCCTACTACTACTACTACTGTTAAGAGTACAACTACAATTACTATTGCCACTACCACTAGTGCTACTTCTGCTATAACTACTATTGCTACTAATACTTACTGCTACTGCCACAACTTCTGCTACTGCTACTACTAAACAGCTATTACTACTATTTCTTATACTACTACTACTTCAGCTACTGCTGCTACTACAACTAATACTGTTACTGCTGCTGCTGTTGCTGCTGCTAATGCTACTATAGTTAGTATGGGTACTGCTACTACTACTACAACTGCAATAACTACACCAACTACTTCTACTACTACTTGTGCTCCTATTGTTGCTCTTACGACTGGCACTACTACTACTCCAACTAGTACTATTACTACTACTGTTGCATCTACTATTCTATTACTACTACTACACAAAGTACTATTACTACAACAACAGCAACTACAACTACTATTTCTACTGCTATGAGTGCTGCAGCTACTTCTATAACTACTACAACTACAACTACTACTGTTGTTGCTGCAACTACTATGACTACTACTACTTTGCTGCGGCTACTACTACTTTGTTGCTACTATTCTATTACTACTACTACTAATACTACTAATACAGTAACTACTACTGCTACTACTATTGCGACTAGTAGTACAACCTGTAGTACTACTACTTATACTACTGCTACTTCTACTACTGAAACTGTAGGAACTACTACTACTAGTAGTAGTAGTTCTGTTGCTTCTGCTTCTGTTATTACTACTCCTGCTACTGCTACTACTAACTACTACTATTACTTCTACTACTTCTACAGCTACTACTACTACTACTACAATAACTACAACTTTTGCTGCTTCTAGTACTACCATTGCAACTACTACAACTACTGCTACTTTTGCTACTACAATTGCTACTACTACGGCTACTGCTCCTACTATTACTACCACTACTGCTACTACTAGTACTACTATCACTAATACTCCTACTGCTGCAGCTACTACTACTACTACTACAGCAATGGCTACTACTGCTACTACTACTACAACTACTGCTACTACCTCTGCTACCTCTACGATTACTACTACTACTATTACTACTACCACTACTACTACAACTACTACCTCTATAATTGCTATTGCTGCTACAACTATTACTATTAATACCGTAACTACTGTTGTTATTGCTACTACTACTACTACAACAACAACTACTACTACTACAAATTCTGCTTCTACTACTATAGCTACTACAACTACACCTACTGATGCTACTAGTAATCTGAATTCTACTACTACATCTGCTACTTCTTCTACTACTAAAGCTTCTATAATTACAGCTACTGGTGCTACTACATCTCCTGCTACTACTACTACTACTACTACTACTACTACTACTACTACTACTACTACTACTACTACTCTACTACTACTACTTCTACTACTACTACTAGTACTACTACTACTACTACTACTACTACTATTACTACTACTACTACTACTACTACTACTACAACTATAACTACTACTCCTACCACTACTGCTTCCACTGCTACAACTACTGCTTGTAATACTACTACTACTGCTACTACTAATGCTAGTACTACTACAACTACTACTGCCACTACTGCTTCCACCGCAACTATTATTACTACGGCTTCCACTACTACTACCACTACTACTAATAATATTAATGCTACTACTGCTGCTACAACAACTTTTGCTATTGCTACTACTGCTGCTCCTGCTACTACTACTACTACAACAACAACAACAACAACAACCACTTCTACAAGTTCTGCTACTACTATGACTTCTACAACAACAACTACTACTACTAATACTACTATTGCTACGACTATAATTGCTAGCACTACTGCGATTACTACTACGACAACTATGGCTACTATTGCTACTACTACTGTTACTGCTGCTATTACTGCCACTACAACAACTACTGTTGTTGCTACTACTGCTACTACTATATCTACAACTACGACGAATATTGCTACTACTGCTACTACTGCTACAACAACTAGTACTCTTACTATTACTGCTACTACTACTACTGTTATTATAACTACTGCTACTCCAACTTCTGCTACAGTTACTATTACTGTTGCTACTATTACTATGACTGCCACTTCTACTGCTACTACTGCTACTGCTACTACAAACACTACTACAACTACTATACTGCTACTGCTACTACTATTACAAATACTACTACTACTACTCAACTGGTGCTACAGCTACTACTATTAGTACTACTGCAACAGCTACTACCGCATGTACTATTACTACTACAATGACTACTCCTGCACAGCTACTACTTCTACTATAACAACTACTACTCCTACCACTGCTACTTTTGCTACTATTACTACTACGAATACTACTGCTACTACTACCATTACTTCCAGTATTACTACTTCTACTACTACTACTACTATAGTTGTTGCTAATGCTATCACTACTGCTACTGCTACTACTGTTGCTATTGCTACTGCTACTACTTTTACTAATACTACTGCTTCTACTGTTACTTCTACTTCTCCTACTACTACTGCGGCTATTACTATTACTATAGCTGCTACTACTAGTACAACTACTATAGCTACTACTACTGCTACTGATTCTCCAATAATAACAACTACTACTGCTTCTCTTATTACTACTACTTCTCCTACTACTACTACAGCTACTACTATTTCTACTTCTACTACTACTAGTACTACTAGTACTACTACTACTACTTCTACTATTGCTCCAGCTGCTACTACTACTACTACTACTACTTCTACTACTGCTACTACTGCTACTGCTAAAGCTACTGCTATTGCTACTACGACTACTTCTCATATTATGGCTACTACTACGATTACTATTGCAAATACTATAATTGCTACTATTATTACGGCTACTAATACAACTATTATTATGGCTACCCCTACAACTATTATTATGGCTACAGCTACTACAATAATTGCTACTACATCTACTACTACTCTTTACACTACTGCTACTGCTACTACTGCTATTACCACTACTACTACCACCGCTACTAATTGAGCTACTACTATAACTCCTCCTAATACTACTACTGCTACTCCTGCTACTACTGCGACTACTACAACAACTACTACTGCTATCATTGCTGCTGCTACTACTACTACTACTACTACTACTACTACTACTACTACTACTACCACTGCTATTACTTCTACTACTACTACTACTACTACTTCCAGTACTACAACTACTACAGCCACTACTACTGCAACTGCACCACTACTGCTTTTGTTACTATTATTAGTGCTCTGCTATTGCTATTATATCTTATACAACAACTACTATGGCTACTACTATAGCTGCTACTACTGCTGCTACTACAACTACTGCTACTAGTACTTCTGCAATAACTACTTCTACTACTACTACTTCTGCAATAACTACTTCTACTGCTGCTACTACTACTGCTACTGCAACCACTACTGGTACTACTACTATTTGAACTACTACTTCTACTACTGCTACTACTACTGCTACTACTACTACTAATGCAACAACTAGTAGTCCTATAGCTATGATTATGACTAGTACTACTTCTACCTCTATGACGATTACTAATACTGCTACCACTGCTATTATGATTGCTACTTCCTCTATTACAACTACAACTATAGTTGCTACTACTTCTCATACTGATACAGCTTCTACTTCTACTACTGCTGCTACGACAACCATTACTACTGCTGCTACTACTACTATTACTACTACTACTACTACTACTACTATTGCTGCTATTGCTGCTACTACTGCTAGTACTACTACAACCACTACTACAACCACTGCTACTATTGCTACTGCTGGTGTTGCTGCCATGACTACTATAATAGCTGCCACTGCTGCTACTGCTACTTCAGCAATAGCTGCTTCTCCTACTGCTACTGCTACTGCTACAACTGCTGCTACTATTACTACAGCTTCTACAACTACTTCTACTATAACTACCATAGTACCTACTACTTTTATTCTACTTCAACTGCTGCTATTGCTACTATATCTACTACTACTACTACTACTACTACTACTACTACTACTACTACTACTACTACTACTACTACTACTACTACTACTACTACTACTACTACTACTAATACTGCTATTACTACTATTGCTGCAATATCAACTACCACCACTTCTACTACTACTGCTACTTCCACTACAACTGCTACTACTATTACTTATACTACTACTACTTCTACTACTTCTACTATGACTACTTCAACTACTACTACTACTACGACTGTTGCTACTACTACTACAGCTACTACTACTACTTCTCCAATTACTACTACTACTACCACTGCTACTATTAATGGTACCACAACTATTGCTACTAGCTCTACTTCTACTACTGCTACTACTGTTGTTGCTCATACAACATAAGCAACAACAACAACTACTACTACTACTACTACAATTACTACTACTACTACTGCAACTACTACTATTACTAATATTGCTGCTACTTAACTACCACTACTAGTATTGCTACTACTGCTAATTCTGCTGCGCCTACTGCTGCTACTACTTATACTACTACTGCCACTACAACTCCTGCTGCTATTGCTACTACTGTTACTACAACTACAACTACTGCTACTGCAAACTACTGTACTGACTTAATGGACTGCGCTACTACTATTACTATTACTACTACTACTTCACTGCAACTCTTGCTACTCCTACTAGTATAATAACTACTACTCTTGCTTGCTATGACTACTTCTACTTTCGCT